>VMDO01003311.1:108655-146454 GCA_007922755.1 Pedetes capensis
GCTGTACTGGGGGTTGAATCCAGGGCCTCCTGTTTGGATACATTGCAAGCACTGTATCACTGAGCTGCACCCCTACCCTATTTTTTTTTTTTTTTTTTTTTACTTTTTGAGACAGGGTTTCACTAAAATATGCAGAATGCCTCTGGTCTCGAATTTGTGATCCTCCTGCCTCTGCCTCTTGAGTGGCTGGGATTACAGGCATGTGCCACCACACCCAGCTCTATGATTTCTAAGTTTTTATCATTACAAGTTATTTTGCAAGATACAGTTATGTCATTGCATACATACTGGATAAGCTTATGAAACCAGTTATTCTAGGAATTGGAGAAGGGGATTTCTGAAATCCCCTTCATTTTAGCTCCTTTTCTATATAATGATAAGTATTTGCCATTTTTTCTTACTAATTTGACTTTTCATCTACAGTGTAAAAGCCCATTCCAATAGCAAATATTTGTATTCTTTTCATTTTTTTGATAAATAAAATTTAGATGTCCTTTTAATGAGCATCTTGAAATTTTACAAAGTAAATGTAGAAGAAATCCTAGAGAGTATATAATCTAACCATGTCATTTTACAAAGCTCATAAGTTATATCTTGGGTCATACCCAAGGCCTCACAGCTAGTGAGCTGCAAATAGGGATGAAAAAGCATCCTCCTGGATCTCATCCCAGGCTCTTTCCACCAAAACAAGCTCAGTAGGTTTCCCTGCTGTAGTTCTTTAACTGGAAGCATAAGAACACAAGTCTGTGGGGATAGAGTAGGCTTTTGTCCAAGGATAAATGATTAAGCTGCTGTTTGCAGCCTACAGAAGCAATTAGTGAACCCAGGTTCCTGGATGCTCCTGCTCAGGGAGGAGATCCTGAGGATGAGATAGCCTGCACAATGAGCTGGTTATCCTAGTTCCAGAAACTCCACAGGAGAGGACGTTGAGTTAAGGAAAACATACATGGAAGTCCTCTTGCTTCCTGCCGACCCCAGCTTGAGTCTTACTGGGATCGGCCCTTCTCTAAAATGGGCTTGAAAATAAGGATTGTTGTTGTTGTTAGTGCTGCCAACTCATAGCAACCCTATGTACAACAGAACCAAACCACTCCCTGACACTGTGCCATGTCCAACACTTTGTCAGTGCTTCTCTGCAATTCATAGGGTTTTCAATGGCTGATGGTTCTGGATTGCTTTGAGAGTGGATTGCCATGTCCTTCTCCCAGTTTTGTAGGGCTGGGTATTGAACCCAGAACTTCAGAGAGCACAGAGCAGCCCTATATCAACTGAGCTAAACCTCAGCCCTAAAGATAAGGAAGTTGTTGTTGTTAGGTGCCGTTGAGCTGGGTCCTACTTAAAGCACCCCTCATAGGGTTTTCAATGGCTGATTGCTTTCGGGATTGCTTTAGGAGTGGCTGGGGCTGGGATTTAGCTCAGTTGGTAGAGTGCTGCGACACAGTCTCTGAGGCCCTGAGTTCAATTCTCAGCACCGCAAAAATGGGAGAAGGACCTGGCAATCCACTTGCAAGGCAATCCTGAAATAGTCAGCCATTGAAAACCCTATGAGGGTCACTATGAGTCATATACTGACTTGACAGCACCTAACAACAACAACAACCTCAGGAGTGGTTTGTCCTATCCTTCTTCCATTTCTGCGGTGCTGGGGATCGAATCATGGTCATCAGAGAATGTGAAGCAGTACTCTACCAACTGAGCTAAACCCCAGGGATAGAAAGTGTTTAATCATTACCTTGTTAGAGAAAGTAATGATGGCTTCTCAAGCCATTGGGCAGGTTGGAATCCTATAAAATGTGGGAAGATGCTTGAGTGGTAGCTCAGTACTCCAATTACAATCTGATCCCTAGTTTTAGTTTATGAGGAATGATCCTGGGAAAGAAGATTCATCTTTAGTTTCCTCCTGGCCCTTTCAATCCCTTTTGCATACTGTCATCATCTTGTGCAGTGTCATTATCGTAGAGTCTGGTTTATATCTCATGCCTCATTTGCCTTATGCCAAATCCAAATCTGATTTAGTTTTCTATGTGATATGGTATTTCAGTAAAATTAGCACATGATATTAATTCAAGGATAGAGTATCATTTCACAGATTGGAATGTGGATAAATAAAGATGAAAACCAAACAAAAATAATTAGAACCAATAGGAGTGAGTTAGAGATATCATGAGTATTTATCTGCCTGCAGAATACAACCAGGTGTTGCAGTTTGGGCATCAAAGACTGTGATCTGGCCTCAACTTTTCCTTCAGATTCATTCATATACTCCTCATTTCACAGAACCTTTGGTCTGGTTAGACAGATTGTTATCTTGGAATACTTGGTTATTCCTGTCTTTGGCACTTTGTTATTTTTCCTCACTGGAGTAGTTCTTCTCCAAACCCATTCCCCTGCTTAAAATGTCAACCTCATTTACCCATGTATACATCTCTCTACTGCTCCTAAAGCTGCTAATTTAATATTTATAATGCATTGAATTTATGATGCTTCTTTTCAATGAACACATATATTGCCTGTAACCATAATTATAAGCTATTTTGTTAAAGGAACTGTGTTCTGTGCTTGTGGTAGCTTTGTAATGTGTCCACATGGCCCAAGTAGATTTCTCCTTCCCATGTGTTTCCAGTTAGAGTGAGCTACAGCAGAGAGATTTGTGTGAGATTTGGAGGGTAAAAGTGAAGCAGCATCTATTCTGTAGCTCACACAGGTTGCTGCTAGTTGGCTGACTCATATTAGTATGACATATTAAAAAGACATAGTTATCTACTGTTGAAACTCTGAACTCTCTCAAGCTAGTTGTCTGCATGGTATCTGACAGATATTGCTGTGCTTCTCTTGAAAATTGAGAGTATCTCAAGGTGCCCCTGTAAATTTGTGAAGGCACACAGGGTACCTTGGCACACAAACTAGGAACTACAGGGTAAGTTTTTAAAAGAGTAATGGATGGACTTGTGGGGACAGAGGAAGGATTTAATAGGAAAGATATTTTTAAAAGAAGTGAAAATGAAGACCCAAATCACAATATATATTGAAATTCATTTATTAACTCATTCAATAGATAATTATTAAAGATTTTATACTGGGTCTAGAGTGTATAGTGGCAAATGAGGTGGATACCATCCCTTCCCTCAAATATCCTCCAGTTTAATATAAACCCCAGGCATTAGAAAAAGGTGAAAATTCTCATAGGAGATGATCATGGAGCTCAGAAAGCATACATAACTGAAATTCCATGTAGTATGAAGGCCAGACAAAGGTTCCTTAATGAAATATGTTCTGACCTGACTCATAGAGAACAAATAGACTTGGCCAGAAAGAAACAGTTGGCAGGAAAAATATTCCAAGATAAAGAATCAACATCCACAAAGGGCCAAAGACAAGGAGCAGCATGGACTTAAAGGCACAGAAAGAATATCAGGCTGCCTGAAGAATTAAAGTTCAAGGAGATGGATTGTACAGGTTGAACCTAGGAGACAGACATCATACCTTGAAATATCTTGTAAAATAGTTGAAAGTTTGGCTAGTGTGCTAACAATGAATAGCAGACTTCGATGGGTTTTAAGAAATAGAATGACACTAACAAATTTATGCCCCAAAGGATCACTTTGGCCACAGAGTGGAAAATTTAGAGCAGGAAAACAAGACTGATGTAGCGAGATGAGTGATGAGGCTGTTGGAATAGTCAAGCATTAGATAGGGTGGTGGCCAGAAGTGTAAATGTTGGTGCCATTTCTCTAAACCTTGTAGAATGTGGCTTTGGGTGGGATCCAGGAAGACAGGATTTATTATACTTAAACTTGAGCATGCATTGGAATCACCTGGAGGGTTTGTTAAAATACTGATTACTGAGTTCCAACCTCTAGAGTTTCTAATTTGATAGGCCTGAGCTAGGGATATGAATGTCCGATAAGTTCTTGATATTGCTGATTTGGGAGCTAAATTTTGAGAATCACTGACCTAAGATGTGTATTAACAAGGGGAAGTCAGGAAGAAAGAAAGAAGGAAAGATAAAGAGGGAGCCATGGACTGGGCAGTAAAGAAGCATCCCTCTATCTGGCTTTTCTTCTTTCTGTGATGTTGAAGGAGAGGTTCACTGTTGAGAGGAGGTGAGAATGGACCTAGCAACATATTTGAGGAGGTGGATGTTTAAAATAGTAATGGTGTTCAGTAGTTGTTAGTTGCCACTGAGTTGGGTCCCACTCCTCAAAGGATTTTCAATGGCTGATTGCTATGGGATTGCCTTGAGAGTGGATTGCCATATCCTTTTCCATTTTTGCAGTGCTGGGGATCAAACCCAGGTCCTCAGAGAGTGCAGAACAGTACTCTACCAACTGAGCTAAACTCCAGCCCAGTGTTCAACAGAGTAGACATTTGATAATAGGGCAACATAGCATTTTGGGATAGTGCTGGGCTTCCAGATGAGATTGGTGATCTTAAATTTAGAGTGACACAAACCTCCCAGGTTGGTGATTTTTAAAACAACTTAATTACCTGATCATATATGTGCAGAGAAGGCAGCATGTGGGTTCACCTAGTTTTGTTGTTTTCCTAGGCTAGAGTTGTAGGAGGATGGTGAGGTAAGGGAGATGAGGGAGTTATTGAAATGTTGGGCTTCAAATATAAGTTGATGTGTAAGGAAAGAAGAGAGGATGACACTAACAAAGAAAAATGGAGAACCAGAGACCATGAGGAAAAGCTGATGTATTGTTGGCTAAATTAATAAATAAACAAGAATAGTAGGATATTTTAGGGGGAGAATATAAAGTTTGAAATATATGAAATTAGTACTAGGTAATAACAGATTCCAGGTGGCCATGAGAGTAAGTGGCTGAAGGACAGTGATAAAGAAAGTCATTGGAGATGGAGTCAAGGTACTGAGATTTCAGGGAATTGTTTTATGTGGCTGTTGAAAATAGCTAAGACAGTGGAAGAAGTTAAGGTGATAGCAGTGAGCTATGTGTCAAAATCTTTAATAAATGAGGGGGATTTTTGTTTTCTCTATTGATAAAGAGGAGTGTAGGGACTAGGGATGTAGCATAGTGGTAGAGAACTTGCCTAGCATGAGCAACAACCTGGGTTTGATCCTCAATACCCCCCCCACACGAATGTGGGGCAACTAGACAATGGCATGAGTTGGCCTCAAATGAAGAGAGGCTCACAGAAGAGGGTGGAGGAGTTGAATTGTCCTGGAGGAACAGAGAAGAGCAAGTTCCTGATTCAGACCTTTAGGTGGATGGGTGGTGAGGAATGAATACCTTTCCCTTGGGGACCTACATGGGGAGAAGAGTTCTCAGGGGAGAGCTGGATTTATTCTAAGGAAGCAAGGCAACATTTAGTAAAGAAGTTGAAGTTTGTTAATAATTAAATATGACTTTTAGTGGACACGATGGAACCATTTTAATTTATGGAATAGAAGCAGCACATTAGAGAAAATTGTGGCAAGAAATCAATACACTTGTTATAACTTTATTTCTTAATTTATAGTTTGCTAAAGATTAGTGAAATTGATTTGCACATTTGCTGAGATTGTCAATTAGCCAAGGAAAGTCATTCATGTCTTCCTTAAATTCTACCAGGTAGGATTATATTAATGGCCCAGAGAAAAAGTCAGAACATATATACTTTAGAGTATTGATAATTATAAACAGAAATAAAGTTTGCATTATATCATATACTTTAAGTAATACATTTATAAGCCATATAGAAATAACCCAGATATTTTGAGACCAAAGTGACTACTCTATAACTAAGAAGGTTAATGTGATGAAGATTTATTTTGCTTTTTGTCCGTGCTGCCATTTAAGATCAAGTGGCTGTTATTAGGTGCCATCTAAAATGTCCAACTCATAGTGATCCTCATAGGGTTTTCAATGGCTGATTGTTTCAGGATTGCCTCCAGAGTGGATTGCCACATCCTTCTCCTACTGTGGTGCTGGGAATCAAACCTGGGACTTCAGAGATTGCAGAACAGCACTCTACTAACTGAACTAAATCTCAGCCCAAGACCAAGTGGTAGAGAGTTTTTATTCAAAAGGAAGTAATTGTACTGAATTTATTGTATTTGCTACATTGTTGTCACTAGGTGCCATCCAGTTGGTGTCCGACTCATAGCAACCACAGGGGTGAAACACTATTGTCAGTGCTTCTCTGCTATTCATAGGGTTTTCAATGGTTGATTGATTTTTGGGAGTGGATTGCTGGGTCCTTCTCCCAAGCCTACAGTACTTGGTGTTCCCAGGTGGTCTTGCATCCAAGTACTAACCAGGCCCAACTCTACTTAGCTTCTGAGATCTGATGGGATCAGAGGCCACAGTGGTATGGCTGTAGGCATTTGTTACATTAGCTATCTTAAACCTACAGTGTAGAACATCTTAGGTCTTAGTCTTTTATGATAAAACAACTTTAGATATCTGTTTTAAAAGATTCAAAATCCTGCTTATATTTATTTCTTAGACTGATATTCTAGTACAGGTGAGATTTGAAACTTTAAGCTTCTTGAGAAAGCTGTCCTCTGACAGACAATACATATGATGCCTACTGGGAATTTACCCAAAGGAAGATGGCTCATCATACCACCGAGACACCTGCATCTCCATGTTCAATGCTGCATTTTTCACAATAGCAAGGATATGGAATCAACCAAAGTGCCCTTCAACAGAAGAATGGATAAAAAAACTATGGTACATATACACAGTGGAACACTACTCAGCAATCAAGAAAAATGAAATAAGGCAGCAAAATGGATGGAATTAGAGAAAATTATCTTAAGTGAATGAACACAAGCTCAGAAAGAGAAACACCATATGTTTTCACTCATATGTGGGAGCTGAATCAAAATTATAAGAAGGAAAAATCCTATTCAAAGGTTGGATCAAAATAAAACAAACAAACAAAGCTAAGAATGGTGTCAATATAAATGGTCTAGAAAATGCATGCAATTGTTCTGACAAGATAAAAACAAAGTTCACTACAGGAAAAGTTTCTATCTTGAACAGAACTGGAACCCAAGGACATATAGAAAAATATTACCAAGTAAATGATAGAGAAGACTTAGATGGGGAGGGTGTGGGGGGGAAGCATACAAGAGGGTTAAGGGGGCACCAACATGAATAATGTACATCAAAATGCATATATGGAAAGGCCACAATGAAAAGCATGTCATAATGAATTGCATTAAGGTGTACATTAAAAATTTCCAATAAAAAAGAATACATGTGATGCTTGTCATAGAAAGGATTCAGTGCAGATTTTATTTCACATGCACATGGCTAAACTAATGATTGGAAGTGCAGTGGTTTCCTCATCTGAAAAGAATGGGGAGGATGTGCTGTTCTGAGTTTCGTACTAAGATTCATTCTGGCTATTTCTTCCCAGCTGTGCTTTATTTGGGAGGGAAACCCTTTCTTCAGGATTCCTTTCCTGGTTTTTTTCCTGCATCAGGCCAATAAGAAGCATGGGCAGATGACTGGAGCCCCAAGGACGAGAGATGCTGGTTGTTTCTTCTCCTCTTTATTCGCTCTAATGGTACCTCTGACCTTGCTTGTTTGATGGCACCTCTAGCCCAGAGTCCATCTTCTAATAGCTCAGGACCTTGTTGTTGTTAGGTGCTGTCCAGTCAGGTCTGACTCATTGCAGCCCTAGGTACAACAGAACAAAACACTACCCAACACTGTGCCATGCATATCGTCTCTTTATGTTTGAGCCCAATGTTGCAATTACTACATTTCTTCTCACTTTGAGTGGTGTCACATCAGCAAAAGGATGTCCTGGGGGGTTTACTGCATTCCCATCGTTAAGGTCAAGTCTACTTTGAGGAGGCAACTCTTCCTTAGTCATTTTTTGAATGCCTTCCAACCTGGGGACAGGGTGTCATTTTCCAGCACTATATTTGACAGTGCTTCTCAGCTATTCATAGGGTTTTCACAATCCTCTCTTCTCCCTGGTCCCTCTAGCTCTGCTGTAGTCTCAGTTTCTGCTGTTTCTAACTTTTGGGTACCCTCCCTCATCCTTATCCCTATATTAAGTTGCCTTTGTTTTAAATACCTACCAAGGTATCTGTTTTCCTGGTGGGAAATTGACCAGTAGACATGTCTAACTTATAAAGTTGTGGTAAAGATTCTGTAAGTATGCATAAAGAAAATAGGGCAGTGACTGATGGGTGCTTAACATATTTTCAAGGGGAAAAACAACTTTACAAAGCTGTTATGTATCATCCTTCTAAATGGTGCAAAGAAAAGTCACAGGCATCTGGAAAACTACATAAAAACACATTAAATAGCTGCAATCACATTTCCAACGCCTGATAAATAATATTGGCAGGAAAAATTTTGAAAAGGACAAAGTAAAAAATGTGGTGATTTGAATCATTTTGATGATAGTTTGAGGAAAATAACAGCCATCAGAATAATTTCTGACTCTGCACTACTTATGGCCATAGTTGTAAGAAGTTTGTATGTGAGGCATTTGCATATTTTGCAAGGGATGCTTTTCTGAAGGCCACCTATAATTCAAAACTCATAATTCTAGACTAAATTTTCCATAAACCTGAATAAATCTACAGCTTGTTTTACTAGCACAGCGTGTCATGGCAATTCGTTGGCCTCCTTCTTGGTCTTTTATCACATCTAACTGCTTTTAATCATTATTGATTTTGGCATATTGCTGCACTAGCACTTGCTTGATCAGTTGATTAGTGATATGTGGTACATTATATGTGAAGGGAAAAAATTAAATTATGATAATCATGAATCAAAATAATCCTGCAAAATTTCTTGTCCAGTTCCAATGCAAGTAAACAAAAAGTATGATTTATGTACTACAGAAGAAAGATTGTGAGTATTTTTAGTTAACATAAAAGTGTCATTTATTTGGCAATAGTATATATACTATTTACAATAAAGTTGACCTGCTAGGTGTGAAATCTTAAAATTCTAGGTGAGTGTTTACAATCTGAGCAGTTTACACTTTTTTCTTTTTCAAACTTTATACCCGAAATAATTTAGCAACATGCTATTTTGCCTCACATCAAATTTTCACCATTCATTTAACATAAAATTAAAACCCAAGGTCTTTGCAAAAGGTTTTGATACTATACTACCTAGAAGTCAAAGGGTGTGAATGTACTCAAAAGTTTTTTTTAAAACAAAATATCAGGCAAACTTTCAAGGAAATTTTAAAAGAATTGTTTCGTTCAAGCTTGGGAGTGAAAACAAGATTTGATTAAATAGCATTGGCAAATGTAAATACCAGTGTGAAAGAATCATTCATAAACATGCACACTTTTTAATTTTACAATAACTTATCCTTTTAAATTTAATAATTAGGGATGCTGGGATTACTAGTGGAAATGGATTGGAATGTAGTGGAAATCGTGGCTGATAATTCTTCACTCTGTAGCTGCCCTCTTCTTAAAACTCAGATGTGAGGCTCAGGTATGCACTAAGCTAGAGAAAAGTTGTTATAGCAGTAGAATAGAAAAATCAGTCAATTCTTGACTTTTAATCTTAAAAGTAGGTTTATAAATGAGGGGAAAAGCAATAGTTTTGAAACGAAAAATATTTTTGTGTTTGAAGAACCTGAGCATTTGTACTCCTTTAAAAAGTCAGAGTATTAAAGTGTTCAAGGGCATGAAATTATATCATGACTTACAGGTATGAAAATATGCTCCCAAAGATAGCTTTCCCTCACCTGGACTAGATAAAAATCTCAATAGCTGGGAGGAGGAGAGACCTGAGAAAAAGAAGAAAGTGAATTCATTGCTGTTGTTGTTGTTGTAGTTGTTGTTGTTAGGTGCTGTCAAGTAGGGTCTTACTGACAGTGACCCTATGTGCAACAAAATGAAATATTCCCTGGTTCTGTGTGAGGCACACGATCTTACTTATGTTTAAGCTAATTGTTGCAGACACTGTGTCAATCCATCTAGTTGAGGGTCTTCCTTTTATCCATTGACCTGCCACTCTCCCAAACATGATGTCCTTCTCCAGGTACCTCCTGATGATATGTCCAAAATATGTAAGAGACTGTTTAGCCATCCTTGCTTACAAGAAGCACTCTGGTTGTACTTCCTCTGGGACAGATATGTTGGTTCTTTTGGCAACCCATGGTATATTCAATATTCATCTCCTATACCATAATTCAAAAGCACCAACTCTTCTCCTGTCTCCCTTGTTCAATGTCCAGCTCTCACAAGCATATGATGTGACTGAAAATACCATGGCATGAGTCTGGTGCACCTTCATCTTCAATATGATGTTTTTATTTTTCAGCAATTTCAAAGAGGTCTTTTGTAACGTCTTTTCCCAATGCAATACATCTTTTGATTTTTTGACTACTACTTCCTGTCCTAGTCTGGAATCTCAGCTGACACCTGTCCACCATGCATGACCCTGCTAGAATCTATAATACTGGTAGCATAACTTTCAGCATCACAGCAACACTCAAGCCCCCACAGCATGGCAAACTGACAGACACATGGGGGGAGTTCTAAGTATGTCTCTTGATACGTGGGCCTTCCTGGTGTAAGTAGAAATTAAAACCCCCAGATGGGTTTGAATATTTGTGACCAGCAGTAACTGCAGCCTAACTTCAGGGGCATAGCCAAGGAGATAGCAAGCTACAAAAGAATACACATTTGAATTCTTAAAAACTTGGAGGAGATCTGGGTACTGGGCCACGTACCTATAATCCCAGCTACTTGGGAGACTGAGGTAGGAGTATCCCAAGTTTGAGGCCAGAGGCAGCGTGAGCAAATTAGTGAAACTGTGTCTCAAAAATAAAAGATAAAAAAAGGAGTAGAGGTACGGCTCAATGGTAGAGCACTTGCCAAGCATGTACAAGGCCCTGGGTTTAACCCCAACTATTGAAAATAAAAAAAGAACTCCAGGAGGTGGAGTGAAAATTTCTATGTGGGATGTCTAGGCAGAGAAGACATCAGACAACCTCAGAAATCTCTCTGCCATTCCCAAGTGGCATGGGAGAGTGGCCACATCTTTCTGTGGATCCCACTCTGAGCCCTCAAAACAGCTGAGGAAAATCTGGCACTGAAGTGACTTTGTGGATTATATAAGGAGATACGGGCAATGTCAAAACATCTTATGTGGGTATACAGCAGTCACATCCATGTCTTTAGTTTGGTATTTTTTTAAAAAGATGTTGGCCATGACCTACAGTAAGAAAGATGTTTTACATTATATGAACACAAAATATTTATATTTTTGTTTATATTACATTATATGAACACAAAATGTTCATAAAATAATATTTGTGACACTTGTTTTCTTTTCAGTTTTATTCTTTCATTAAAAGCTTATGAGCTGGACATGTTGGTACACACCTATAATCCCAGCATTCAGGAGGCTGAGGCAGGAAGATTGTCAAGTTCAAGGCCAGCATAGGTTATGTGGTGAGACCTTGTTTCAAAAATAGCAACAACAAAACAAACAAGTGAACAAATACTTCTGGTTTTATGTACTAACTTGATGTCATAGATTGAAACATACAGTTTGAAAACCATTCTTTAGTGGATGCCAATGGATAACATGCCTGGATGACCTATAATTCCTCCTCATTGACAAAGGGAGCAGAGACCTCCAGACCCAATGAGATTCAGGTCAAATGAAGATTAGGTAAAGTTATAAATATATCATAATATTTCATGCATACGTAGGTATGTGGAAGAGAAATTTATGTTCATTACACATTTGAGGACCAGCATTGAGTGGAAAATTATGCTAATATTTTGTTTTTTATAAACTATGCATGAGCTTTTTGAACCATTTGGAAATACTTCCCATGTAACAGTAGCTTCTTGAACTGTAGGGGAAATACATGCTTGTAAATAACCTCGGGGAGCTTCAACTTGGCCAACTCAAAGCTACCACAGAGTAATCAGTACATCTGTTTTTAAAATGCTTTAAAGTAAAAGGGATATACTTACTCTTAGGCACATTGAAGGCAAGTTGGAGTGATAACATTTTGTCAGTATTCAAATAAGGGCCTGGAATTGACTTACATGAACTATAAACTTCAAAGATCTTTCATGTTAATCCCACTTTCCCCTTACCATGTTTGCCTTCTTTACTTATATTTATGGTGCTCTTGTCTGCCACTCTCAACGATAATCCCTTCACAGAAATTGAGTCAAATTCTGCCAAAATACTAGACTGTTGGCATTTTTTCATATTAAAACATCACAGTAGGCCCAGAAACAAATTTCTTAAGGAACCAGAATTCTTGATGTAGGAGAGTAACGCAAGCAGGAAGAGAATTCTTGATTTGTTGGCCAAGGAATATTACCATGGTGACACACCACGGGGAGTAGTGTGACCTAACTTGTAATTGCCAGAAAGTGACAGAGACACAGACTGATGGCAAGATTTCATTTAAGCTCAAACATCAGGTATCCCATGGGTCCAGGATGTGGCTTTTTGTTTTTTAACATCAATTACTCAGATGGCCCAGACTCCCTCTATAGCTCTTAAGCTCACTATGGACCTAGTAGAAACAAGCTCTGGTGAAAAGACAATGGAATAGAATAACTACGCTTGTGTGGAGAAATGTTCTTCTCTGGGCCTGTATTTGTTGTCATACACTGATGGTAAAGCACCTATAAAAGCATGTGTGAGGCCATGGTTCAACCCTGTAATACCATGGGAAAAAAAATGAATGAATAAATAAACGAATGGATAACTAAATGAATAAATAAAATGGAAGACAGTGTTCATGCAGTGAGGCTTAGAATCTATTTTACACAGCAAGTTTGTAATTTCTCTCATGTTTTCATCCTTGTGGCCTAACTAGTTGGTGTCTCTCATTTAGGCAACTTTTCTCTCTAAAATACACTTGCTTGGCTGGCAGCCTGATGTTTCTAAAGCGTTTTTAAAAACTGTGCACTATTTTAAAAATAACATTTGGCGACTCTTGGTTTCAATGTAATAGAACATCAAACTTCATATCACGATATCTACATCATTCCTTGACTCATCATGATGTCCCAGTGTGGTTTCTAGGTTTATCGCCCAACACACTCTCCTAGAACCTATGTGTGGAACTTTGTCCCAATAATTAGGGGTTTGCTGACAGTTCCTACAAAAGCCATGCTCAACTATATTTTTGTCTGTCTTTGTTCACACTGACAAACTCAGTGTTTAATCATTCCAAGGTCAGAAATAATTCCTATGGAAAACTTGGGCTACATTAAGCAGAAAAGAATAAACTAAGAGTCAAATGCAGGTAACATTGCTAGAGCTAACTTTGTAACAGTTTGGCTATAAATGTTCATTCATTGTTGATTTTTAAAATAAAAATCATAAAAGGAGAATTTTCCCTCAGTTTCTTGCATAAGAATTGGATTCTGCATTGGCTTCATTAATTCAGATGATCAAAAAACTAGTATCACAAATCTACGTTGGAAATTAGTTTTTTCAACATTTCTATTAGCAATGAGGTCTCACTTTTTCTGTATAGCCATGGCAACCAGTTCCCTGCAAGTCATTTGGGTATAGTTCACATGGGATCTCTTTTGTAGAAAAGCTGCAAGCAATTCGTTTTCTTAAAAAAATGCACTGAGAGAAATGAGATTATCCAATATGAGACTATCAAATTGTATTATGTAAATGCAAATAAAATAAAATATATTAGCTGTAAAGTGCCACAGGGTATTATGAAGAGCCTAATGGGATTTACATGAATTCTCATAAATAAACCTCAGGTAACCTCAGATATGAGCCAAGGGATAGTGAACCACAGTATTTGACATTTTATGAGATCATGATATTTTGGCAGACTTTCTTATAAAGAAATCACTTAATGTCATTCTTCATGAAATGATAGAAAAATTTAAAAGGAATGCTTCAGCCATCCATGTTCAGTTCAGCAAACATATTTTTATTTCACCCAGTTTAATTTCACTGGTTGGAAGATGAGGGAGGTCATTCTCAGGACAGCATTATGTAGTCAAATTTATGCCAGGCTATTGTCATTGAAAAATGATAGTAATATTCTCTCTTGTTTAATGGGAAACATGGATAAAATGTAATCCCACTCAAATTAGAGGTTGCATATGATAAAAAGTTGTAATATGTAGCATTTTGCATTTTTAAGTAGACAAGGTAAGGTTATTCAGGCATTTTGAGTACTGCAATTTGAACACTGAAATCTGAGGTAATCTTTCCCCTCCTGAATAATTCAGATAATGTAAATCCTATCTTTTTCAGAAAGCTTTTTAAGTTCTTTTGAGGTTAATTTTTAGAATTTTTATTTTTCTTTTTAATGTCTTTGCCTCTATTGTTTTTATGACCCAATACTTTCATCTGTGTACATGTAAGTCAATGTTTAGTATGTAGCTATTGTATAAATTTTAGAATTAAACTTTTTAGTTTTTTGTTATTATAGGCAGTGTTATGTTGGTGTTATTTAATAACAGGTTTTCTGGGGTAGGAAAAACTCTGATTTATAACATTTATGCCTGATTTCCATGGCTATCAAAGTGATATCACCGAATGTAGAGTTAGAAAGAAATGGTTCAGTAGCTTACCATTATATATATTTGCCTCAAGTACAGATACAATAGGCATAAACTTAAGAACACAGATAATAGTAAAATGGAGTGACTTAATGAGTAGACAATGCTTTATGTGTACCTTTGTTTTTGATGGAATCTATTTAAGGTTAATATAATTTAATTTTTAATAGTTAGCTGGAACATCTGGCTTATAAAATTCTTGACAATTTAACAAACTGCTTGTAAATCCTGGTTTGAGCCAGCATACCCCTGATTGTGGATACTTGGAACTAGTCTTTGACTGGCTAAGCTTTGAATGTTTATAAACTTGTTGGTTCCTTTTAGAAATCAGAAAGCAGAAACTTGACTCAATGTAGGAGAACTGACCCAAGTCTGTGGCTGAAACAGCTAAATCTTTCATTATCATACTTTTATTTTTGCATACACTCCCTTCCTCTCAATGAACATCTGTGAAGTTGGGATGCATCTTATAATCAAGAGGCAAACTTTCTCATAGTTTACATTACAATGTTTTTCTGTGGTACCTAAAATAATAGTGCATCTCAAAAAAAGTCATGACATCTTAGATTTGGCAAAATGTGGCTCTTTGAATTATGAGAAACTGCTGACTTGGCTAAGACTGCTAGCTATTTTTTTTCTTATTCACAAATGTAAGAAAGTCCCTTCATGTTTAAAGAGTTGAGTATCTTAACATTAATTCAAACTAAGTAATGTGTTAGTAAAAACAAAAATGTCCAATAAAAAGGGTTGACATGAAAATGTTCCAGCTCCTAAAGTCAACATTATCATATTCTGAGAAGAAAACCTTATTATTTCTCTCAACATCATAGCACTAATGTTTATGTACACATGTGAATAATGAAGCACATGCTAATATATTTCTTATAAGAATTGAGAATGCCCACTATGTTTCAGAGGTGGCAAATAAGGAGTTATTAATATAGAAAAAGCCTCTAAGTGACATTTAAAACCTTAGCTGCGCAATAAGTTTCTAAAAGATTAAAAATTGCCTTGAGTTAATTTCTATGGCAAAAGCATTGTGTCTTCCATTTTTGGTGAAAAAACATGTATTTATCCCAAGGCAAAGAAATAAGAGAGGTCATTTTTCTCTTCTCACATGATCTGTTATGGCAAATTACTTCACCTGTGTCATCCTTGTAGGCATTAATGGAATCTAGGTAGAAAAAGCAAAGAGAGGGTTCCTGTAGAGTATGATTGTTATTTCATGTTTTATCTTTTAAAATAGAAAATATTTATGCAATATTTTTCTGCTTATGATGGTTTTTTATATTTAGTGAAAATATTTTAAAAATACAGAAATATATGAAATGAAAATAAAAATCATACATAACTCCATCACCTAAAATAATAATTTCACCCAGAAATAGAAAATTTAAAGGTAATAGAATAAAGATAATTCTGCATTTTTATGCAAATTATTTTTGTGAACATATCTGATTTTTCCAGAAGAAAGTTCTTTTGAATAATATCACTATGTCAACAGAATGCACAAATGTGAGACTTTGTAAAAGACCTTTAGGAAATTGGACTGGATTATACTCCTAATAATGGTATATGAAAGTGCTTATTCCTCTGCACCCATGTTAACAATAGATATTATCATTTAATTTGCCAGCTCAACAGCAAACAGTGGCACCTCATTGTATTAGTTCAATTTGTATCTATATTATTAATGATGTTTGGGTGCTTAACCTTTGATTAAATTTGAGTTCCCTTTCCTGTGCTCATTAGTTGTCTATATTTCTTTAGTGAATAACTCATGTATGTTTTTTGCTCCTTATTTACCTGCTGATATGTAAAATATCTCTATATAAAGGATATAAAGTCTTATTATATATCTTTAAAATATTCTTCCTATTCAATTTTTAAGTTATTTTTAAATTATAAGAGTAATAATGGTCTTGTTTGATGGTTTAGAGACTATGAAAAACATAGAGACAAAAACAAAAGCCATGATATTCCCTCTTTGCTATAGAGAGAACGTTTGTGTTCCCCTCAGATTCACATGTTGAAATCCTAACCCCCAATATGATGGCATGGCCTTTAGGTAGTGGTTAGGTGATGGGGGTGGTGCCCTCCTGAGTAGGATTATTGATCTTACAAAAGAGAACAGGAGAGCCTCGCCCAAGAATCCTTCCAACATGTGAGAACACAGCAAGAAAGTAGCCATCTATGAACTAGGAAAAAATTCTTCACTGGATACCGAATCTGCCTGTGGCTTGATTTTGGACTTTTCAGGCTCCAGAACTGGAAGAAACATCAATTGTTTATAAGCCATCTACTCTATGGCATTTTGTTATAGCAGCTCCAATTAATTTAAAACAGTCTTCCTAGATATTATCATTAACATTTTGGAAATGTTTCCTTTTGACCTTTTTCTACTTTTATATCTTGCTGTTCACTCTCTACTTACAAATTCAAATTCATACAGTGTGTTGTGTTTATATCCTCAGTTTTTATTTAATATCATTTTGTGATATTAAAAAAGTGATATATGGAGTGGGGCATGGTGGCTCACACTGGGGACACAGAGGAAGACCACCAGTTAAAGGTGAGCCTGGGCTACAGAGCAAAACCCAGTCTGAGAAAAACCAAAAAACAAAAGTAAACAAATAAAACCCACAAACCAACCAAAAACCAAAAAACCAAACCAAATGACAAAAAACAAACAAACAAACAAACAAAAAAACCCACCACCACCACCAACCACAACAATAAAAAACAGTGATATACAATGCTTGTCTTAATTTCAGTTCCTCCAAATTCAGACCCTGAGGTAAAGACTTGGGATTGGGTGGCAAGCTCACATAGAAGACAGGGTAAAGCCAAGGCCTGGTAGATTCCATGGTTCAGAGAGACACACTGAGCTCCTTCTAAATTCAGACAGATTTTTACTTACATAGACAGTGGAAAGAGAAATAAGCCACAGGGGCCATCCCTTGATCCTTGTCCTACACACTGAAGTAAAAGAGGCCAGCTGACTGCAACACCACTTGTAGACCCAAGTGTAGACAGCCATTATGGGCTTTATATTTTTTTCAGCTCTGTTTTGATTGGAACATGGCTGAAGAGAAGGTGAGGAGAAATCATCCTGCGACAGCCAGTGAGAAGGAGAGTGGGAGATAACCTGACACCAGCTCCATACAGATTTCCCATTCGCCTGTCCTCCAGGAAGATCACAATGTGTTCTATGTGGACTCTAGATAAGGTGCTGTTCAAGTGTTTGCCTCTGTGGATGCCCATAAGGTCACCAGGTGCTGCAGATGAACTGTTTGTCTACAGCATGTAGTTTATATAAAAAGTAATCCCAGGAAGCAGAAGTATTGCAATGGGGAAAGGAAAACAGAGAAGAGTAACAAATCAATAAGGTGTGCATGAGTGAATAGCCCCTGTAAGCCACTGTGGCTCAATTCAAAGTGGAACCCTCTGGGGAACTGAATAGACTATTTCCTAGACAGGCTTGGGACAGAAAAACTGAGTATTTCTCCCTTAACTCTGGTATCTCATTGGTGTGAATTGCTCATCATTGATTGCTTGGCCTTTGTAAGAGGTTTTGTCTGTGAGTTAAACAAGGTTTTAAGAAGCTGGAGAAAACCCTTGGGCAGAGAAGTTAAGAGATGCAGGCTTTAAGGTTGGAATCTACCAGCAGCTGCAGGTGAAATTAGAGGCAAGCAGAAAGGAAAACCAAACATCATGTAAACAGATAAACACTTTAATTCCATTACTATGAGATAATTTTATTAACATTTCAGTCTCTTTATCTTCTTCATTTCTCTTTATCTTCTTCATTTGCTACGTGTGTATTCAATTTTGCATTGTTTTTTACCTTGTACTATTTTATAATAACTAACGTATTATTGTGTTTTGTGAGCACTCTTTCCTATAAAGATTAAAGTTTGTTTAGGAAAAAAATACAAATGGAACAGAATAATAAAACTTACACAGTAAATTGAAGAACTGTTAAAAAATTGACTATTTGGTTTAGATTGTTATTAAAGAGGAAGATAGGTTGTATTGAGGTAGCAGGATATTTGCATGGTGGGAAAGAATTTTAAGCTGGCTATTGAGCAACTAAGTAGAAAATGGCTCAGATATTCAGGAGGTTTCAGTTGAATTAAATCACAGTTGTGGTGTGACTATAGATTCTGAAACACAATTTAGTAAGCTCAAGGAAGCTGAGGTAGGCATATTAAGAATCCCTGGAAACTGTGAATATGTTACCTTACATGGCAAAGGGCAATTCAGGTTGCAGATAGATGTAAGGTTGCTAATTAGCTGACTTCAATATAGGGGAAGCACCTTGGATGAACAGGTGGACCCAATCTCACAATGGGCATTCTTAAAAGGGGGAGGCAGGAGAGCAGAGTGATGTGAGATGGAGGAGTTGGCTGCTGCTCCTGCTTGCCCTGGCAGACGGAAGGAGGGGTCCCCACAAGCCACCAATGTGGGTTTCCCCTAGAAGCTGAAAAAGGCACAGAAACATATTTATCCTTGGAGCCTCCAGAGAAGAAGAGAGTCGGGTCCACACCTTGATTTTAGCACAGCGGGAGCCCCTACTGATTTTTGTCTGGAAACTTGTGAGTACTTTTCGTTTGCATGCTTAATTTTCTTTTTTCTAATCAAGAAAGTTTTGCTTGTGTGGTCATGTTTCCATGATTAATGCCCAAAACCATTAGGTTGCATTAGCTTGTTTGGGTGATTTTTATCTTTCAATTTTTACCCTTTTAATCTTCCATAATGTAAGAGAAGTTCTTGATTTTGACTTTCACATCTCTAATTTTATTTTCTGTAGAGGTGATTATATGAAGCTGTAACATTTTTGTGTTTCTCTATAAGATTTTCTTATCATGCCCATTCTCTTTGCCCTGTCTCTTAAAAAAAAACTCATATTCTATAGTCATCTTCCCCCCAATTTATTCTCTTTGGATTTTCATGCCTGGTGTTAGAGGTGTTTTTTTTTTTTTTTTAATAGACTAATAAAGATTCTAAAGAGTTAAACTTTTTTCTTCTGGGTTTTTCAGCAAGTAATTTTTTAGAGGCCTGTGCTTTTTCTTGCGTGGATGATATTCCCTGGCTGTTGCTATGAGTGATTTTTTTTCCCCCATTGATTGCTCTCCCTTATGTAGTTTCCCTCTCCCCCTTTTGATCAAACTTTGTAAAAGGTAACATAGAAAAGTAGAAAATGCCCACCAAATAATGTAATTAGTGAATATGGACAATAGTTTAAAAGAAAAGTGAATGGGAAAGAAAGATTTTATAGGAGAGAAGAAATTTAATGTGATGAAGTAGAAAATGGCGAAAGGTTTACAAGTGTATCAAGTAATATTGGTTTCAGGTCTTGAGTAAAGGCACGGAATGTGTCTTTATGAACTTCAATTACAATGTCTAATTTTATCCTCGGTGGGCTGGGATTTAGCTCAGTTGGTAGAGCGCTGCGCTGCAGTCTCTGAGGTCCCGAGTTCGATTCCCAGCACCGCAAAAATGGGAGAAGGGCCTGGCAATCCACTCCCAAGGCAATCCTGAAACAGTCAGCCATTGAAAACCCTATGAGGGTCATTATGAACCGACTCGACGGCATCTAACAACAACAACAACAACAACAAACAATTTTATCCTCCTTATTTCTAAACTTTGTTTTCCATCTACTTGTATTTCTGATCCCTAATGTAGACACTTCATGAAAATTTGCCATCTATCCTGATTTCTGCTCTTTAAACCTTCCACTGCATTTTTATCTGAACAAAGAAAGTAAAATGAGCCTCTGAAAATTTTACTGGGTTCTTTTTCAAAGTTGCCTGGTTACTTTGGCCTTTTGTGATTATATCTTTTATTTTTGTAAATGTTATACTACTTTGTAATTTTTATTCTGATAATGTAAACATAACATTTCTTGGAATTCTTTTCCCTCCCCACCCTGCTCCCCTCATGGTACTGGGTGGCTGAACCCAGGGGAGCATACTTAGGAAGTGCTTTACCACTGAGATGCACCCCTCAGAGCCTTTTTATTTTTTATCTTGAGCCAGAGTCTTGTTAAATTATACAGGCTGTCTCTGGCTTTGAACTTGTGATCCTCCTGCTTCCCTCCTGCCTCCACCTCCTGAGTTGCTGGGATGATAGGTGTGAGTCTCTGTGCTGAGCTGATCAGTTCTTATTTTTTGCTGATACTTACCTATGGTGATTCATTTCCTTGTTGATTTAAGAAACATTAGTTGTGAGTTCATATGGATTGGAAATTAATCTGTGAGCATTCTAGGAGTCTAAGTGGGGGATGCTTTCCTGAGATCAGGATGTGTTTCTTTCTGTGGGGGATATTGGAGCACAACCAACTTGAAACTTATGTCTCTTTCACATATCCTAGGATTGTGAGATGGTCTTGGACTGAGTTTCCCATCATGGATGCTGGCATAAGGCTGTTCTACAGGATTTCAGGGTTGAAGGGTAATTTCAAAAGTGCCAAGTTGTTTATTAACATGTGTAGTTTCTGCTGTAGGTGAAATGTTTTTGCCCAGGTTACTTGTAAACTTTTTTCCCCTTGGTTCTGCAATTTCAGTAAGATGTCCAGAATGTGCATTTTTCTTCTGCTGCTATAGTTACTTGAAATACAACTTTGAATAGAATACTTTTTCTTCAATTCTCCTTTACTATGTTTTCAAATGTTGCTTCTCAGTCAAGAGTTCCACACTCTTCCTAAACTTTTATCTTGGAGCCTCTCTTGATATTGAAGTGTCCTTTAATGCTGCCTTCTGGTAAGTTTCTCATTTTATCTTATAATTACTTAGATCCTTGTTTGATCTTTCACTGGGGGCTTTTAATTATGGCTATATATTTTTATTCCAATGACACTATTTTTCTTTTTGAAGGCATTATTGTGTTCTGTTTATTTCCTCCTATACTTGCGTTGGGGCTGGGGTTTAGTTCAGTTGATAGTGTTGCTCCACAAAAATGGGAGAAGGATGAGGGAATCCAGTCTGGAAGCAATCCCCAAACAACCGGCTATTGAAAATCCTATGAGGGTCGCTGTGAGTTGGACCTGACAGAACCTAACAACAATATACTTGCTTTGTTTCCTCCTTTTTTTTTTTTAAATAATTTCTTGTTCCTTTCTAAATGAAAGCTATTCTTTTATATTTTCAAGCATCCTGAGGACACTAATTGTAATGCTTTTGTTAGACTATTCCACAAAACAAATCTTGTAGGGAGTTCATGCTCCAGGGTTTTAATGTATATGACTTTATTTTGGGGAGGAAGTTGTGTTCTGTCCTTTCACTATTTCTTATTCTCTAGGTCCCTTACCTGAAATCAGGTTTTTATTACTTCAGGGGTTCTGTCCCATGGTGATAGAGTATGTCAAGTCAGAGTCATGAGTGGTTTGATTCATTAATCTTTTGATTCTGTCTGTGACCTCTTCCCTTTCAAATCCCACAGCTTGCTCAAAATGATAGCCACAGGGGTGACTGGAAACAGCTTTCATTTAGCTCTCTTTCTTAAGACTTTCTGTGGCACCTCCAATTCCTGTCTTCAAGCAATGAGCCAGGTTCCAGTTCTCTTTAGTAGGGAATACTTTTAACTCCCTTGAATAACAGGGCTAAACTTCTAGCAACCATGGCTGTATCTCAGACCAGAACTCAAAAGGTCTAAGGCTTGAGTCTTTTTACTGCTTTTTGTTTTTACTTTATTTTCAATAATTAAATATGCTTATCTAAGTTTTGTGCCTGAACTTTTCTTTTGTCTTTTTTCTTTTTAAAAATATTCTGTCATTTCCCTATGTTCCAAATACAGATGGTTTATGTGAATGTGAGTTCAAACCATCCTGACAGAATCCTTACCATAGTTTCAGAAGCCATTATTACTCTAGCAGTGTTCTCCTTCAGCACTGGGTTTGGTTATATTTGAGAAAGATATATACATTTTTGGAAGGCATATACCAAGATTGGGGCTGGGGATAAGCTCAGTTGGTAGAGTCTTGCTCTACAGTCTCTGAGGACCAGGGTTTCATTTCCCCAGTACTGCAAAAAAAGGACGTGGCAATCCCAAAACAACCAGCCATTGAAAACCCTATGAAGGTTGCTATGAGTTGGACCTCACTCAATGGCACACATCATCACCACCACCAACAGCAACAACAGCATACCAAGATTAGCATACTCCTGTACCCAGGTGTGCTTGGTGTCTGTTAGTGTACTCTTGGATTTGCTAAGGCCTTGATTTGCACATCTGTTCCTTAGACTCATGCTTATAGGCCCTGCAGACAAATCTTTCTGATCTAACAGTGGTGTTGAGGGGGGAGGTTGAACAATTTATTCCTTTGCTTTCTGTTTCCTAATAATGCTCCTCCTTTATCAAATAAGCCAAAGGAAAGGAATTGAGTTGTTTGCTGTGGCTAGCTTGGATTGTCTGAGTCAACTTCACCTAGCAAGAGTTGTACTCTCAACACTTGTGCTGCTCACCATCTGAACAGACAATTATGTATCCAGAGTGACAGGAAGAAATCTGGTTTAATCACTGCAATATGCAACTGGAAATACAAAGTCCCCTTTTCCTTGCTTCTGTGAGTGTGCCCTGTGGAAGATATCTAGGCTGGGCTTCCTGTATGACCTGCCCCTCCAGGAGGTACCTGCTGCCTTTCATACTGGTCTGGTCTGTTGGAAGTTCATGCCAGGTTTGTGCGATGCTTACCACTACACCTTTCCTTTTTAGAAAGGTTTGGGCACTTTTTCCTAGGCATAACTAGTGTCAGTTCTGTGATACTTTATTTACTGTTGGGCTTGGGGGAGGGGTCTCTTATTCATTCTCTACTTAAGTGCATCTTCCTTATGAAGTCCCTCCTGACAACTTCCTGTCTGGGAAGAATGCTAGAGGTGGAAGGGGTGGCATGGGGAGTCAACCAAATAATGACATCATTGCAACAGAAACAGAGTGAACCTTCTAAAGATCTAGACATATTTCCCCATATGTTACCTTTATCTGCTCCATTCATTTAAATCTTCTTCTTTTTAAATTAATTGATTTTTTTGAGGTACAGGGGTTGAACCCAGGGCCTCCCACTTGCATGCTTTTGCAAGTGCTATATCACTGAGCTGCGGCCCCAGCCCATTTTTTTTTTTTAGTTTTTGAGACAGGGTCTCACTAAATTATGCAGACTGCCTCTTGTCTCAAACTTGCAATCCTCCTATCAATGCCTCACGAGTTGCTGGGACTACAGGCATGCTCCACTTTCCCCTTCTTTCAATTTGCTTTTATTCTCAGAATTATTCTTTGAGTCAGGAGAGGGCAGCATCATGTTCTCCATGTTACAAAGGAAAAGTAACTCAGTGAAATCACAGGACTATTAAATCAAAAATAGGACCTATGCTTGTTCTAGCAATATTTGCTGAGATAGAAGCTGTGCAAAGTGGACCTCCATTATGAGAAGGTGGCGTTGTACATAGAGCATATAACTGAAAATGGGTCATTTTCTTATTTCCTGAACCTCTTTACACCTACTTGCAACTGGACATATCTATGCAAATAGGCAGGTACATTTATTGCCTTTATGTCTCAGTTCTGGGATGCCTGTCCTTGATCAGAATCTGGAGAGATGATGTGCATTAATGATATTTCTGCCATTTTCATTATCGTTTGTATGCTACCATATTTGGAAACTCAACCTAACAAAATTGGGTAGTAATTTGTATGAAGAACGTGTGAAAATAACTTATGGCAGGTAAATATTTACCTTGCTGGTAAACTCATCTATTCACCAAGAGTTATCTCCTGCTAAACACCATTTGTTGAGAGACCTTAACTTCTTTGGTAATTATTTTATCTGCTCTTAGAAAAGAGCTATTGATAAATAAGCAGCTTGGTGGCTGCTATGGGTTCATGGGGCAAAGTAGGTGAGATGACAGAGGTGGCACACAGCGTGTTTTCAAGGTGCTGAAACCATTCTGCATGATACTGGTAATGGTGAATAATGACAAGTTTGTCAAAGTCCATAGAACTCAACACAGAGGGAATTCTAATGTAAACTATCAATTTTGGTTAATAATGTATACCTTAGGTTCATTAATGAATGAACCACACAAATGCAAGATGCTAATAAGGGAGAAAATTATTTTGAGGGAAGGAGAGTCAGTATGAGAGTCCTCTGTACTTTTCTATTTTCCTAAAACTGCTCTAAAAATTCTATTAGACTTATTTCTTCTAACAAGAGCTGGTGTGGTCCTTGTGCCCTTCAAACCTAAGGAGACACTAGAAGCACTTAGGAGCCTTTCTCTGCAAAAAGGCTTAGATAAACTACTCACATACAACTCCTAGTATGTACTCTTTAGGATTATGAAAGCTTCATGTTAAAATCTCCTTTGTTGATCTCCCTCAACCTTCTGAACAGCTCCCTTTTTAAAATCTTAAATATTTCTAATCTTGCTCTTAGCTCAAGGGTGAATTTAAAAGGCAATATGAAATTCAACTTTTTCAAATATGTCTTACGAGACTGACAGAGGTATAAACACTGAGATGATGTTTTTTTTGTTTTGTTTTTAGCCCATTGGCATTTAAATATTCACTAATCATAAATAACTGCAGTTAAACATCCCGTTTTTTTTAGGGTTCAAGTACCTTAGAAGAATTATAATTGGAGAAAAAAATTCCTCCTTCTAGGACTTGTTTATTGGGTTCTATGGTATCTCAAACTTTCTACAAATGCAGTGACTTTGCTTATGCAAGAAGGGAGATTGCTTTAATATTTGTGAATGAAAACATGAAATTGAATGGTTTATATCTAGCTTGATATGAAAAAAGTCTTATTTGTACTAAAGACATTGTTGGCAGAACAGAATGGTATAAAGTTTATGCCTTTCCACATTCTCATCTTATGTGGTATTTATTAAACTTTTAAAATTTTAATTTGAACCAGCATTTACATTAAAATTCTTGGGCAGTGTAATGTGATGGTTAGCATCAATCAACTGTTAAGAGTTAACAGTTAAGGCTTTGCTGGAAGAGCATTGCACAATCCTTCAAAATTAATGGCCATGTCAAAAAATAACCAACATAATTGTATGTATAGGTGTCTTAAAAGCCATATTTGAGAGTCTATTACTAAAGGCCAGACCCCCAGAGAAATTTTAACTAAGAAATTTTATTGACTATCAAAAATTGGCTAATATTTATTTATTAGGATTTGTTAATTTTTATGGGGACATAATCGCCTGTTCAAAAATTGTTTGGCCCATGAGCTAGGAATTCTTTTGCCCTTTTAATTATTCAAAATGTAATTAATAAAGATCATCTGACCCAGACAGCATAAAATATTTTTATTTAGCCCTTTATAGAAAATTGCCAACCCTAGCCTAAGAAGACAGAAAATAGGTAGGTGCAGTATATTATATCTTGTTTTCTGTAGCAATTCTTGTTAGCTCATATCTCTGCTTCTTCCACATAAAACCACTGGGATAATTTGCCTAAAGCATTTTTATTTCCTTTGTTGATGAACCTTTAGTGTGTTTGTATTGCTTATATTAATGAAGCCATTCAGTTGTCCCAGTAATTAGCATCTTCTCAAACCAAGTGCTAAACAAAATGATAAATAAGGTAACAGGGTGTTGGATAAAGGCCAGATATGGTCTTCATCACTGCAAAAGACTGTTCATGGGTATAACTTTGTGTGAGGGCTGGAAGGATCCTTTCCTGTGCCTAACAAATGTGGGGCCAGAATAGAATTCACTATGTGCAGAACACAAGATATCTGCTCCTGCAAGCAGCCTCTCAAACAAGGGCAGTACATCCTTGGCCAAGTTGTGAGTTGCCATTGAGTTGGGTCCAATTCATAGCAACCCTGTATACAACAGAATGAAACACTCCCTGATTTCGTGTCAGGTACATAAATCTTTGGGTTTACTGCAGACACTGTGTCAATCCACCTAGATAAGAAAGGGTAATGGGTAGTGAATATGAGTTAAGTACATGATACATGGGGCTGGGATTTGGTTTAGTGGGTAGAGCGCTGCACTGCAGTCTCTGAGGTCCCCAGTTCAATTCCCAGCACCGCAAAAATGGGAGAAGAGCCTGGCAATTCACTCCCAAGGCAATCCCAAAACAGTCAGCCATTGAAAACCCTATGAGGGTCGCCATGAGTCAGATACCGACTCAACAGCACCCAACAACAACAACAACAACAACAACAACAACATGATACACAGATAACAACATGATACATATGTATGAAGATGTCATAATGAAATCTACTATTCTGTACAATTAATATATGCTTAAAAATTATCTGACACTGGGTGCCATGGTGCATACCTTGTAATCTCAGTGAGTCCGGAGGCTGAGGCAGGAAGAGCTTGAGTTTGAGGCCAGAGGCAGCCTGTGCAACTTAATGAGACCCTGTTTCACATAAAGGGGGTAGGGGCAGGCTGGGGTTGTAGTTCAGTGATAGATCACTTGCCCTGGGTTCAACCCAGAAGTACTGCAAAATAAACAAACATAAATAAATAAAAGTTAAAGACTCCTATCTTACTGTTTTCTATCACTATAGAAAATACTTGAGATAATCAAATTACAAAGAAGAAATGTTTATTTTGGCTCTCAGTTATGGAGGCTTCAGTCCATGATTGGTTGACTGTGTTGCTTTTGGGCCTATGATGAGGCAGCACATCATGGCAGGAGTGTGTATAGAGCAACAGGGCTCACCTCATCACCAGGAAGAAAAAATAAAAACAGGGTGCAGCCTGGGTCCTACTATTTCATTCAGGGTCATGACCCCAGTGACCTAAGGATCTCTGACTAGGTCTTATTCCTAAATTCCATCATCTCTCAGTACTGCCAGACTGGTGATAAAGCTTTTCACACACATGGGCCTTTGGGGGACATTTAGGATCTAAGATTTAGGAACCATTTCAGGATTCACTTTTTTAGGGACACACTGCTGTTTAAACTCCACAACAATTTTCTCTCCTGTATTCTCTCAGGCATCCTTCTGTGTCCTAAATCTTCATTTGAATATGGTGGCATGTTTTAGTAATTACATCCATTGGTTAATGATTGGTAGTTTTATAGCTACCGTTTATCAAGTATTTATTATATGCTAGGCATAATGCTCAGTGGTTTATATACATTATCTCATTTAATCTTCACAGTACTCCTAGTGAAGTAGATAATAAGTAGGTCATACATTTTAAAGTACAATGGGGCTGTGCAAAGATGAGAACTCTTTAATAAGCTTCGAGTCAGCTTCCTAAAATGTTAACATGTATTTTATTTCTCAATAAATTTCAAGGTGCTCAAGAAAATGGGTTATAGCTCTTCCTGTTGTGTGATCTTTTTTTTTTTCATTTCACCTAGTGCATTGTTCTATGTAAAATTAGATTTCAATGTATTTTTTATGTCTAGTACCATAAACTTAATGTAATGGAAATATAAATAAAAATAACATTCTTTCTACTATGCTATACAAACAGCTAGGAGTTAATGATATAATAGCCAAAAGGAACAAAAACTTGTAAGTAAGAAAATCAGGGATATAAATTTCACTTATACAGCTTGTTATGCAAAATGACAAATATATGTAAATGTAGAAACAATAATGAAATCCTTCATAATTTGTCATCATGTTTCAACAGTTATCAATTTATGGCCAATTTTGTCTCATCTATACCCTACTGGGAGAAGGACCTGGCAATCCACTCCCAAGGCAATCCCAAAACAGTCAGCCATTGAAAACCCTATAAGGGTTGCTATGAGTCGGATACCGACTCGACGGCACCTAACAACAACATACCCTACTGACCCCAGGTTAATTTGAAGAAAATTCCACATATCCATGCTTTATTTTTTTTTTTTTCCCCAAAGACTTAGAATCAGCTATTGCTCCAAACAGCCATGGTTCCTTTAGATGGAAAATCGTTAGGTGCCTTGGAGTCATGTCCGACATATGGTTTTCAATGACCGATTGTTTCAGGATTGCCTCCAGAGTGAATTGCCAGGTCCTTTTCCCATTTTTGCAGTGCTGGGAATTGAAACCGCGACTTCAGAGACTTCAGAGACTGCAGAGCAGGCACTCTACCAACTGAGTGAAATCCTAACCCACATAATAGTAAATAATAGAAAATGATCTCACTGAAAGGGGGGCTAATTACTACAGGGTTTATCATTGTGCATAGTTCTGTTTATACTATTAGGAAATTTATTATTTTAATAGATAAAATGCATCTTTAAAAGCCATCTTTAATAAGTAATGGTATTTCCAATTCAAACACAAGACTACATAGCTTTAATGTTGCCTTACTGAACTTTTATCTGCATCTACTGTTAAAACCTCATTCTGTAAAACACTAGTGTACTAATTTTCCTATAATTCAAACAATGGTCTTAGAATAAGGTCAACACTGATACCAATAATATTACTGGAAGCAATTTAAGTTTGGTGCAACTAATTCCTTTGTGCCATTATATTATAAATTCAGGAATTTCATTTATTTCAATTTTTAAGGAATTGTGTTTTATTACATATGACTAAATCAATATTATAATATTTACATAGTTCCAAAGTAAACTATATGAAAACTAGATATAGTCAGAAAAAACACATTTCTGTCCTTGAGTCTTCTACCTTATTTTCCTCTTTCCTTTATAGGTAACCATCAAAATAGTTTATGATCAATATGTATGTATGACCATTTTTGAGTCAGTATGTTTTCCACATAATGTTTATGTTGACATTTTATCTAGATAAATGATAGAATAATTTGCATACTTTTCTCTACATTGTTTTGTCTGCTTTTTTTTTTTTTACTAAATACTATAAACTGAGAATCACTGGAAATAGAAAAGCGATTTTCCTCATTTCATTTACGGCTACTTAGTGTTCTATTGTATCAATATTCCATAGTATATTATGTCTACTATTGACAGACATTTCTATTTTCTTACTACTGCAAATGGTACTGCTACAGATAGCTTTATAAAAAGTCCTCTTGGGTTTTTGCCAAGGCATTTTTGAGTAGATTTCTGAAGCAGAGGTTCTAGGTCAAAGTCTAAATGCAATTGTATTTTTGATGAATTGTACCACATTTCTCTACAGAGGAACTAATATATTTCACATTCTTACCAGCAATATGGGAGATTGTCTGGTTCACTATATCTTGCCATAGTATATGCTGTTAGCTTTTGGATTTTTGCTCAAATTGCATCTTGTTTAACTTTATATTGCTATTCTCATTGTGAGATAGATTGAGCATCTTTTCAAATGAAGGTTGGTCATGTGAACTGACTTCTCATATTTAGAAGTTTTCTCTGCCTTTAGGAGAATAAATTATTGGGGTGGAGATTGCAAGTGTAATTTACCACTGTATCATGTGACTTAAGTGATGCTGTGGAATGTTTTGTGCCATGAAAATAGTTTTATGAAATGTATCAGTGTTGTATAGTACTGGGTGTTGTATAGTAGTTATACTGGGTGTTGTATAGTAATTAAGGAACGTTTTTCCCCACATATAGTAACAAAATTATTTACTTATGCTTCTTTGGGTATTTTTGTGACATATTTTTATTTATACTTTAAATCTGATAGGTTTTATGCTATTTTATAGTTAGATCAAATTTTATAGTTTACTCATAGGTATAGTTATCACAACAGACTGTATTTAAAGCTTCATCATTTCTTTACTTAATTCTTGGCCACTTTTCATTATACTCTAAATTTGTATAAGTGATTTTATTCATGTCTTGATTTTATTTTCTATTTCATTGGTTTATGTGTCTGCTCAAATACCAACACACCCATTTAACTCTTGAGGCTTTATGACATGTTTCATTTATTTTATGGGATTGAACCCAAGGCCATGCACATGCTAGGCAAATGCTCTACCACTGAGTTGCACCTCCAGCCCTTCTTAAATTGATTTTGAGGCAGGGTCTCACTAAATTATATGGGCTGCTTCTAGCCTCAGACTTGCAATCCTCTTGCAATCCTCCTAAGTCATATGCTACAGCACCCAGTTTATTGTTGTTGTTAGGTGCCATTGAGTCAGGTCAGACTCATTGCCACCCTCATAGGGTTTTCATTGGCTCATTGTTTTGAGATTGCTCTGGGATAGATTGCCAGGTCCTTCTCCCATTTTTGTGGTGCTGAGGATAGAACTCAGGTCCTCAGTGATGGCAGAACAGGTGCTCTACCAACTGAGCTAAACCCCAGTCCCAGTATGTAGGTTTCATGAGAGGATTATCCAGTCCTTCTCCCTAGCTTGCAGTATCTCAAATTCCCAGGTGGTCTCCCATTCAAGGACTAACCAGGCCAACCCTGCTTAGCTCCTGAAATCAGGTGGGATTGGATGGCAGAGTGCTATGGCTGCAGAAGGCACCCAGTTTATGACATGTTTAATACATGGTTGTGCTCTCCTTCATTATTCTTTTTCAGGGTTATTCTGAGTAGTCTAGCTTGCTTTTTCTTCCAATGCACTTAAAGAAAATTATCTCCAGAGGGAAAATGGTATTTTATTGGAATTGTTATATTTATAAATCTATAAAATAAACCTGAGGCATGATAATATTTTAGAGTTTACTTAAGGATGGATTTATGAATTGGAAAGGACCAAACTGAAAGAGGTTTGGTGCTCCAAAGATAAAGCATCAGAGGCAGGTATTTATAGGGTAATGATGGAAGGAAAATACAGACTGATTCACTGGTAGCAGTTATGAAATTGCCCTTTTGGTTTACTGTGTTGGAAAGTCCCTAGTCACCTAGTATTGTAACTATATATTAGTTGTTTGCTTATCACTGGCTAAAGTTCTTTTTACTGTTTCACATAAGTGTTTCCCAGAAATGACACAAGTTAAATTTCACTTATATTTGCAGTTTAAGCAAGGTTTAAGGTTATTTTTAAAGCCTCAGTTTTGTTTGGTCAGGAATTTTTCTCTTAAATTTGCTTTGACAAACCAAATAAGGAAAAACTTTGACCTTTATGATGTTGAGTCTTTCTGCCCAAGAATATTGTGTACATTTATTTGAATCTCGTTCTTTCTTTCCTTCTTTCTTTCCTTTCTTTCTTTCCTTCCTTCCTTCCTTCCTTCCTTCCTTCCTTCCTTCCTTCCTTTCTTTCTTTCTTTTCTCAGTGTTCTGTGGTTTTATCTATAGAGTTTGGACATTTCCTGTTGAATTTATGATTTGGTCTGATCTCTCCCCTTTTTTCCTACCTTTCTTCCTTCTTCCTTTTGAAAATAGAGACATCTCTTTCTATTTTTTAACATGAGTGTATAAATGAATGCTACTGACTTTTGTATGTTTTTATAATTTACTGTTTTGTAAATTCTCTTCTGCTATAATTGTTACCAATTTTGACACATGTATTATATAATGTGCAAATAGTTATTTCTTCCTTTTCAGTTCTTGTGCCTCTAATTTCTTCCTCTTGTTTCCTTGTATTAAATTATACCGCCAACAAATTATTCAATAATCATGAAGAAGGGGAAAATTTTTTGACTTGTTTCTAATTTCCATTAAAAAAATCCTATGTTTCTCCTTTTAATAAGATGTTGTCTTTAAGGAGTATCCATCAATTCATATTGAGTATTAATATAATACAACAAATATACTGAGTTAATTGAATGGGGTTGTTAAAGTTTGAATTGTTTTTCCAATTCTATTGAATTATTTCCCTTTTATCTCTATTAATATAATATACTATATTAATAGACTCATTGGAGTTTTAAAATAATCCCATGAAGCCATGATGCATATGCTACTGGAATCAATAGTGATACATTAGTGAGACTGGTCTGTAACTTATTTTTTGTATAATCCTGAAATCTAGGTTTTGATTATTTACGTATATCAAGGATAGTAGATCAGGAGACAACTGCCATTAAAAAGATAATTTGTTATACTCACAGATTTCAAGAAGAGGGGGCTTCAGGGTGTCAAACAGGGAAAAATCAGATCAAGTAGGAAAATTTAAAAGTTTATTGTCATACAATAAAAGAAGTATAAACTGGGCATGTTGGCGCTTTCTTTAATCCCAGTGACTCATTAGGCTGAGGCAGGATGGCAGGTTCACTGCCAGAGGCAGCCTGTGCAATTTAGGAAGACCTTGTCCCCCTCCCGCTACCCCCCCCACCAAAAAAAAAAAAAAAAAAAAAAAGGCTGGGGCTGCAGCTCAGTGGTAGAGCACTTGTCTAGCATGTGAGGCCTTGGTACAGCCTCACCTAGATAAATAACAAAATAAATAAATAAATAACAAAACAAATAAAATAGAGAAGTACAAATTGCCATCTATAGGACTTCAAACCAAGTGGTAAGAGGTTGCAGTCCCCAGTTATAGTTGATAAAACAAAGTATATTTTGAACTTTTTTTGCGTGATTGACCATTAGACATTAATGCTTTACAAGATAAGCAAGTCTTCAGCCTTAGTACCCTGGCGTCTGATCCTGTCTGATCTGGGAAGCTAAGCAGGGTTGGCCTTGTTAGTCCTTGGATAGAAGACTACCTGGGAATACCAGGTGCTGCAGGCTCGGGAGAAGGATCTGGCAACGCTCAAAAGAATCAGCCATTGAAAGCCCTATGAAGCTGGGCATGGTGGTGCACACCTGTAATCCCAGCAACTTGGGAGGCAGAGGCAGGAGGATGGCAAGTTCAAGACCAGAGGCAGTCTGCATAATTTAACGAGACCCTGTCTCAAAAAGTGAAAAAACAAACAAACAAACCCAACAAACAAAAAACCCTATGAATAGCAGAGAAGCACTGACATAGTACCAGGCATGGCAGTGTCCAGGAGTGTATCACACTGTTGCACATAAGGTCATTATGAGTTGGACCCCACTCAGGGCACCTAACAATAACAAACAACAAAGATAAGAAAAGATAAGCTGGTTAAATAGATGGGTTTCTATCTGGTTTAATTTCACTGAACTATCCTGACAAAGAAAACTGCTTTGTTTGTGATTAGAGCAAGCTTTTCAGGAAAATCAGGACAATTTAAGTTTTCCCTTAGGTGTGGAAAGTTGGCCTCAGGATATATCTCAACTGTGGCCTCTTTTGTTTAGCATTCCTGTGAATACTTTCAGCAAGCCCCAGGGCAGAGGTTGCTTCTAGGAATCTGGTGCTTGAGCCTGGGGTGATTAGGGCAGGATGAAAATGGCCCTGAGTGGGAGAACTAGTACCCAGAACACTCAGGGTATGGGCTTTGGCTTGGTTAGTATGCATTTAAAAGGAATATTGTGCTGGTTAAGGGTTAGTTGTTCACATCTCTAAGAATTGACTAACCTGGGGTGGGCAGACCTTTCAAAGTCAGCCAGGCCTCAGATACCAAAGAGTCAAAATACTGAAAATAAAACATAAAGTAAACTACTTTTTTTTTTCCTGGAAAATATCATTTAACCTGGGCTTCCAAATCTATATGCAAGGAGTTGTGTCCTATATTATTCATTTTTTATTACTTTCCATTGTTGTTTCTAATGTATCTGACTGCTCTTTTTGGATTAAGTTAGTTTTGATTTGTTCTTTCAAAGAACTAGCTTTTCATCTATTTTTTCTATCTCTTCTGAAAAATTTCACATTTTATCTTAACTACTATCTTTTGCAGGACAATTCATTGTTCTGTTCTAACTATTTAAGTTGGATGTTTAATTTGAAAAACACTTTACCAGTAATTTTTAATGTACAACTTAATGGGTCTCATTATGAATTTCTATACATGCATTTCTTTTTTTCCTTTATTGCTAAATGTTGGTGGAGTACAGAGTAATACAGCATTTGCTTTTCCTATGCAAATATTATATCATTTTTGGTTTAACTAATTTTCAATTTTATTGCAATATATATACTATAAATTATCCTGATTGCTTTGGTCCTATTTAACAGATTCAGATATACTGCATTCTTTGATACTATCAAAAACCCTACAATTTGTTTTCATGCTTCTCCTTTCATTTGAGTTGTTTAATAATTAATGTTTAATCTCCAGGGAGAAGCTTTTTTTCCTTAACATTTGGGTCACACATTAGTTCTCTTTATGGAATTTGACCATTTCCTGTGATGTAAGATACAGCAATTTTCATTAATGTTATTACTGAGTACAGATCTTTTGGAGGCTCATCCCCTGGAAAAACCAATGTCTGAGAGATGAGTGCTGTGGAGAATGAAAGGCTTTATTCAGTGACCAGAGAATGGAAAAGAGGGAGTTTACTCAATATCAGCTTTTCAACCTCAAAGGGGTTGAGGTATTTTGGATACAGGATAGGAATAATGGGAAGAAATATGGGCTAATAAAGGGGAGGAATGTTCATGTTTTTTTCTGGGAATAGCTGGGGATCTCCCAGGAATTTGGGCACTACCTTTTTTTACTCCTTTTGTGGTCTAGTGTTTCCAGTCATTGTGGTTGGTAGGTGTGTTTAGCCTTGAAGGGGCAATGAGAGAGAAGGGAAGGGGAGAAGGAAGAGAGGGAAAGTAGAGGGAGAGAGAGAGGTGAGGGAGGGAGAGAAAGATGCCAGGTCAAGGTCAAGTTTTCCTGTACTGCCCTGTGGCACCCAATATTGTTAGATATTGGAAGCTAAGCGGGGTTAGACCTGGTAAGTACTTGGAAGAGAGACTGCCTGGAAATAATGGGTGCTGTAGGCTTGGGGAAAGGACTTAGCAGCCCACTCTCAAAAACAATCAGCCATCGAAAACCCTATGAATGGCAGAGAAGCACTGACAATAGTACTGGGCATGGCATAATGTCAGGTGGTGTGAAACAAAATGAATTCTGTTGTACATAGGGATGCTGAATCGGACCCAACTCAATGGCACCTAAAAACAATACAATTTTAGACAAAAATACATACCAAATGATCAACATGTCTATATGCAGAGCAGAGTAGAATCTGACTCATAGGTTGAGGCAGCAAAAGGGACAGACACAATAGGAAGAGAGATGCCAGGCTGTTTCATCGCATTCCAGCCACTCATTGGACATCTGCAGTCCAGCAAAAATGGCCTCCAAGTCTCTGCAAAATAACCTAGGCAACTGTTATAATCCACATGGAAGAAGTGTTATTTAAGTTTTTCCCCAGTAGTGTTTTATATTCACCCTCGGAAAAAGATTTTTCTGTTGGGTTTTAGAGCTTAATCCATAAACTCTCCCTGTTGTTGAGATTTTCTATTTCTTTACAATTTTTTTGTCCACTTTTTCTTAGACCAAGAGCACTGTGTTAAGTACTCCTGAAATCTTTTTAGTATGTTATTTAAATATTCTGTAGCTTTTGCTATGAACCATTTTGATGTATTACTGGGAGCAGAAACTACAATCATTATTATTTCTTCATTGTGATCTGTATCATAAGCATTTCAAACTTTTATTCTTTTTCTGTTCTAATGTTTTTGTTCAGAATTGTTCCTTTTGAAATATAAACAATATAGCTACTACATTTTATTTATTTGCATTTACCTTATTTTCAGTCTTCAACTTTTCTGAACCTATCATTTAAAAATTTTAGATGTTTCTTTTCTGTTTTTTTTTTTTCCTACTTGGGATTGAACCCAGTGTCTTGCACATACCTTGTAAGTTCTTTACCACTGAGCTGCACTCCAAGCCCATTTTAGAAATTTTAAAATTTTGAATCAAGGTCTCGATAAGTTACATAGGCTGCCTCTGGTCTCAAACTTGCAATCCTCCTGCCTCCACCTCCTGAATTGCTAGCATTACAGTCTTGTGCCACCACACCCAGCCTTAGATGTGTTTCTTATTTAGCAGAGTGTACTTTTGTATTTTTAGATGTGACATATATTTGGTCTTAATATTTTATACCCATGCAGGTATTTCTAAGATATCTCATCGTATCGTACATTTTATTTTTTCATTTTTGATATTCATGGGGTACCTTTCCTTTTTATTTTTGATTATATGTTGTTGTTGTTGTTGTTGTTGTTGTTGTTGTTAGGTGCCCTCAAGTCAGGTCCAACTCATAGCGCACCTCATGGATTTTCAATGGCTGGTTGTTTCAGGTTTGCTTTGGGAATGGATTGCCACATCCTTCTCCCATTTTTGCAGTGCTAGCGATTGAACCTGGGTCCTCAGAGTGTGGAACAACACTCTACCAACTGAGCTAAACTCCAGTCCCCATAGAAAGGTTTAAATTTTGTTCTAATGATTAGATATATACAAAACTAACTTCTGTAGTAACTTAGTGTAGATTTTAAAATAGGTATTCTCTATTGGTAATTTAATGTGAATAACATCAAGATCAGCTAGTAATTTTAATGTTTTTCTTCTATCCCACTATCTAATGCAAAGTAAAATCCTTTTATTCTGAACTAATTTTAACTAGATCAATTAATTTATTCTACTTTTCACATAATCTCACCATTCTTTGCTGATTTTTGGTAGTTCTATGCTCAGTTGTTGGGCTGGGATTTAGCTCAGTTGGTAGAGCTCCGCTCTGCAGTCTCTGAGGTCCCGAGTTCAATTCCCAGCACCGCAAAAATGGGAGAAGGATGTGGCAACCCACTCCCAAGGCAATCCCCAAATAATCTGCCATGAAAACCCTATGAGGGTCGCTATGAGTCAGACACAACTCAACGACACCTAACAACAACAACAATATGCTCAATTGTCAGGCTGAATAGCTATGACTTAACCTATAGTCTCCCCTTTGTGACTATCCTTAGTTTCAGATCTTAGTTCTACATGTGAGTATGTTTAGTGCTCACTCCGTCTTTATTTTTTCAGTACTCAGATGTTGAACCTAGGACCTCACTTATGCTATATAAGTGCTGTACCACTGAGCTACACTTGGTCTGCTTTTTGTTTTATTTTTTATTTTGAGACAGAGTAGTGCTAAGTTACACAGGCTGCCTCTGGCCTGGAGCTTGGAATCCTCCTGCCTCCTCATTCCAAGTAGCTGGGATTATAGACATGTGTCACTGTTCCTGGCTCGCTTCCAGTCTTTATATCAGTGTTTTTCTAGTCATTGGTTGTCTCAGGTTTATTCTCTAATAACATCTTAGGAAGAGCTCTTAGAAACAGTATTCTCTAAACTCTTGCAACTCATAACAGTTATGGGCTTTATGTTGTTGTTGTTGTTAGGTGCCGTCGAGTCGGTATCCAACTCATAGCGACCCTCTGTACAACAGGGGAAACACTATTGTCAGTGCTTCTCTGCTGTTCATAGGGTTTTCAATGGCAGATTGATTTTTGGGAGGGGGTTGCCAGGTCCTTCTCCCAAGCCTACAGCTTCTGGTGTTTCCAGGCGGTCTCCCATCCAGGTACTAACCAGGCCCGACCCTGCTTAGCTTCCGAGATCTGA
>VMDO01003312.1:0-26691 GCA_007922755.1 Pedetes capensis
TTCCTCCAATCTTGATGCCACATTCTTCCTCATAAAGTCCAGCTTCTCGGATTATTTGCTCAGTGTATAAATTAAAGAGATAGGGTGAAAGTATACAGCCCTGACTCACACCTTTCTCAACTTTAAACCACTCAGTGTTTCCTTGTTCTATTTGAACAACTGCCTCCTGGTTCATGTACAGATTTCTCATGAGCACAACTAGGTATTCTGGTATTCCCATTTTCCGAAGTGGTATCCATAATTTGTTATGATCCACACAATCAAATGCTTTTTCATAGTCAATAAAACATAGATAGACATCCTTTTGATATTCTCTGCTTTCAGCTAATATGCACCTGACATCAGCAATGATGTCTCTAGTTCCCTGCCCTCTTCTGAATCCTGCTTGATTTTCTGGTAATTCCCTGTCTATATACTGCTGCAGTCGCTTCTGAATGATCTTTAGTAGAATTTTGCTGGTGTGTGATATTAATGATACTGTTTGATAGTTTGCACATTCAGTTGGATCCCCTTTTTTGGGAATAGGCACAGATACGGATCTATTCCAGTCAGTTGGCCAAGTAGCTGTTTTCCAAATCTGTTGGTATAAACATGTTAACACCTCCAGTGCTGCATCTGTTTGTTGAAACATCTCTATTGGTATTCTATCAATTCCTGGAGCCTTGTATTTCGCCAGTTCTTTCAAGGCAGCTTCCACTTCATCCTTCAACACCATTGGTTCCTCTTCATATGCAACCTCTTGGAATGGTTGGTCATCTACCAATTCTTTCTTGTATAATGACTCTGTGTATTCTTTCCATCTTCTTTTGACGTGTCCTGCATCATTTAATATTTTCCCTGTAGAATCTTTCACTACTGCCACTCGAGAATTGAATTTTTTCTTCACTTCCTTAAGCTTGAGAAACAGAGTGTGTTCTTCCCTTTTGGTTTTCTGCCTCCAGCTCCTTGCACATGTTATTATAATATTTGTTTTGGTCTTCTCGAGGTGCCTTTTGAAATCTTCTGTTTGGTTCCTTAACTTCCTCATGTCTTCCTTTTGCTTAAGCTGTTTGACATTTGAGGGCAAGGTCCAGTGTCTCTTTTGACATGTAATTTGGTCTTTTCTTTTTTTCTTGTCTTTTTAAGAACTTTTTGCTTCCTTCTTGAATGATATCTTTTATGTCATGCCACAACTCTTCTGGTCTCCTGTCATTTGTGTCTAATGCATTAAGCCTATTTTTGAGGTGGTTTCTGAACTCAGGTGGGATATACTCAAGGTCATATCGTGGCTCTCGTATACTTGTTCTAATTTTCTTCGCCTTCAGTTTGAACTTGCATATGAGAAGTTGATGGTCTGATCCACAGTCAGCACCTGGTCTTGTTTTGACATTTTGTACAGAGCTTTTCCATCGTCTCTTTGCACATATGTAGTCAATTTGTTTCCTGTATGTTCCGTCTAGTGAAGTCCATGTGTATAGTCTCCATTTATGATGTTGAAAAAAATGTATTTGCAATGAAAATGTCATTGATCTGACAAAATTCTATCATGCAATCTCCAGCTTCGTTTCTGTCATCAAGACCATATTTGCGAACCTACTGAGACTTCTTCTTTGTTTCCAATCTTTGCGTTCCAGTCACCAGTGATTATCAGTCTGTCTTGATTGCATGTTTGATCTATTTCAGATTGCAGAAGCTGATAGAAGTCTTCCTATTCTTCATTTGTGGCCTTAGTGGTGGGTGCATAAATTTGAATAATAGTCATATTAACTGGCCTTCCTTGAAAGCATATGGATATTATTCTATCACTGACAAACTTGTATTTCATGACAGATCTTGAAATGTCTTTTTTGATGATGAATGCACTCCCATTTGTCTTTAGTTTGTCATTCCCAGCATAGTAGACCATATGATTGTCTGACTCCAAATGGCCTATGCCAGTCCATTTTAGTTCACTGATGCCTAGAATGTCAATATTTATGCACTCCATTTCTCTTTTAACGATTTCTAATTTTCCTAGATTCATACTACATGCATTCCATGTTCCAATTATTAATAGATGTTTACAGTTGTTTCTCCTCATTTTGAATCATGCCACATCAGCAAGTTGAGCTTCCTGGGGCTTTATTCCATTTCTGTCATCATGGTAGTCTCTACTTGGAGGAGGAATCTCTTCCCCAGTAGTCTTTTGAGTGCCTTTCAACCTGGGGGCCTCATTTTCCCTCACTATATCTGACAGTGTCTCTTTGCTATTCATAGGGTTTTCAATGGCTAGTTGTTTTGGGAGTGGTTCGCCAGGTCCTACTCCCTGTTGGAAGACTTAGATATATTTAAAAAATAATACTCCCAATAGTTATGGAGGAGAGAAAGATGAACAGCTGATTTCTGAGAGGAGTGGAAATATTTTGTATGATGTTATAATGGTGAGTACATAGTATATACTTGTCAAAAATTATAGCATATACAATACAAAGAGGAATACTGACATAAACTATAGACTGGTTAATAATGATGTGGATATGTGAATGTTGATTCAGGGACTATAACAAATATACCACACTAGTGCTTATATTGATGATGAGGGAGGCAATATGCTAGTGGGTAGGAGAGAGTACATGGGAACTCTACTTTCTCCTCAACTTTGCTGTTAATGTAAAACTCTAAATAATAAAGTTTATTTATTCAACTAAAAATAAAATCAAATGTCTGCACTCTTGTTGTCTCCTTTGTCTCCTTCAGCAAATCTTGTGAAGGTAAAATGAATGGTCAATGTCCCAAAATACATGAAAGAAGTGTTCGACATGGCTAGTAGGATATCCAAGGCAAAGTAGCATTGGGTGCCATTTTCACTCCAAATTGTGGAAGCTTAGAACTCTTCAACCACATCAAGAGCATGGACAAATGGGAACTCTTATAAATTGGATGTACAACTGTGAAAGCTACAAACATCTCTAATTTGCCTGAACCACTTATTATAAAAAATTTCAGAATTACCCATTGATTCATAAATCACTGAGGAACGAGTTCTAAAGACATACATGTCCTGGTACATGAAAATATATTCAAAAGGATATTTATTAAAATATTATTATATGAGTATATACTATCTCATTATATATACATATACACATTTATATATATATAAAATATTTGGGGCTGGGGTTCAGCTCAGTTGGTAGGCTGCTACTCTGCATTCTCTGAGGCTCTGTTTGATCCCCAGCACCACAAAAATGAAAGGAGGATGTGGCAATCCACTCCTGAAGCAATTCTGAAATAGTCATCCATTTAAAACCCTATGAGGGTTGCTATGAATCCGACCCGACTTGACGGTACCTAACAACAACAATATACAATATTGTGTCTGTAGCCATACCACTCTGGCATCAGATCCCATCTGATCTCAGAAGTTAAGAAGAGTCAGGCCTGGTTAGTACCTGGATGGGAAACTACCTGGGAGTATCAGGTGCTGTAGGTTTGGGAGAAGGGCCTGGCAGTCCACTCCTGAAACAATTAGACATTGAAAACCCTATGAAGAGTAGAGAAACACTGACAATAGTATTGGGCATGGCACAGTGTTGAGTAGTGTCTTGTTCTGTTGTACATAGGGTCACTATGAATAGGACCCAACCCAATGGCACCTAACAACAACAACAACATAATATATTGCAGTGCTGGGGTTCAAATCCCAGGCCTTATTCATGCTAGGCAAGTCCTCTACCACTAAGCTACACCTCTAAACCTGCACGCTATTTTTAATCATAAATATTGGAAACAATGACTGACATAAGAGTTGAATAAATTTTTATCCATCCATACTATGGAATACTAATCTGAAATGACACCTGTAATTTAAGTGAAAATAAATGCATGTTTCAGTGTAATACATGTGGTATAACCTAGGTAAAAATAAAGAAAACAAAGGAATCCATGTATTTTTTAAATTGTCAATGCATAGAGAAGGAGTAAAAGCATATAAGACAAACTGTTAAAATTGATTATCTTGGAAATGAAGAAAAAGGGGGAGATTGTTGGCTCTTTATTTATATCATGCAGTTTCTTTCTTTCTTTCTTTCTTTTTTTTTTGGTGTAGTAAGTAAGTACTGATTTTGTAGCTTGAAAGAAAAATTCAATAAATTTTGGTAGAGATAAAACAAAACAACGAAAGACAAGCTGGATGATACAGCCTCAGGGTCAAACATCTATAGACAGACCTTTTATACTGCCAAGAGTGACTGCTTCTTAGAATAGCTTTTGTGCATTACTATACTAAGAAATCTTTTTATTTTCTATGCTTTGAGGGATACTACGAAAATAAACCTCCTGTTGTCTAAGCTTGGTGCATGGCTTACTTTAGAATGGCTCAGTAAGTGGGTGAAGAGAAAGATCTCTGTTCCTACTTCATCTCAATCATGTCTTAAACTGGTATGTACCCAGTTTTAGAAGGGTCATACCTCAAAATGGGAAATAAGGGGATGAGAAAAATTTTCCATTAAAAAAATAAGTGCATCCAGCTAGGCACTATCACAAATGCCTGTAAACCCAGAAACCCAGGAGGCTGAGGCAGGAGGCTCTTAAGTCTGAGGCTAGAGGCAGCCTGTGCAACTTAATGAGATACTGGCTCAACAAAATAAGAAAGTGTCTAGGGGTGAAGCTCAATAGTGGAGCACTTGTCTAAGCATGGGGCCCTGGGTTCAACTCCCCAGTAGTACAAAAATAACAAAACAAAGACCACACAAAACCCCCCAAAGTACATCCAATCTAACATCAAATCTCAAATATAATGTATTGGGCATCCCAGTAATGCTACAACATATCATCTTAAAACAACAATGAATATTTAGTGTCTCATATAGTTTATGTGTTTCAGGACAGTGGGAGTGACTGCACTGCAGGATTCTGGCTCAGAATCTCTCATAAGGTCAAGGTGTTGGTCTGGCCTTTACTAGGGCTGGGGGATCTGCTTCCAAGGTGGCTCACTTGCATGGCTGCTGAGTTAGAGCTGGTCATTGGCAAGAAGCCTCTTGATATCGTCACTTAGTGTGTTCATAATGTGAAAGTTGATTCTCCCAGAGCTAGTGATCCAGAAAGAGAGCAAGAAGTAAAAGTGCCTTTTATGACCTAGCGTTGCAAATTACCTGTTGTCACTTTTGTACATTGAATTCCGTTAAAAGAAAGTCAATAAGTACAAGCCATAGTCAAGGCTTGTACATAGTCAAGGAAGGGGGTTAGGTCTACCTTTTGAAGGAAGGAGTGTCAGAAAACATGTGAATATAAGGCTACAACTACCATACAATACTTACTTCTTTTCTGTTGTTTTCTAGCTTTCAAGAATTTCTGCAAATTTCAGGTTTAGTGGTATCATTATTCTTCTATAGAGATTTGTGGACTTTTTCCCCCTAATACCTTTCCTTTAATTTCATAGGATTTAGTTATCCATTCTCTTTTCCAGGACCTATACTAGGCTCGTTTATCAGAACTGCACATGCATCTGCAAAGACCTGTATTTCAGAAATTACAGATTCATTGACAGACTCATCCTCAAGTCCATCAGAACTAATTCCATCCTGACATATACCTGTGATCTCATCAGCCATCATGATACAGTTATCCCTTGGTGTCCATGAAGGATTGGCTACCAAAATCAATCTGGTGGATACCAAAATCCTTGGATGCTTAAGTCCCTTAAATAAAATGGTGTAGTATTTATATATAATTTATGTTCATTTTTCTATATATTTAAATCATATTCTAGTATTAAATATAATGTAAATGTTATGTAATGCATTTTTAGGGAAAAATGACAAAAATGCTTGTAAATGCTTGTATATATTCAGTGGAGATGCAATCATCATAGGCTTAACTACACAGAACATGGACAACACTCAAGGCAAACAATGCTCAGCCAAGGAGTGCTGAATGGAGACTGAAGATCTGTGAAGTGACAGGAGGCTACTACAGGGCATGCCTACACATCACTTCATATGAATAGACTCGGCATAGTGCTTGGTGCACAGTAAATTCATTTTGCACTTTGGAACTTTCTGGAATTTATTTTTCAAATATTTTCAATCAGGGCTGGTTGAATTGGAGAATACAGAACCAGACATAGAACATGGCTTGTTACTAACAAAGCTGACATTTTTTTTTTTTCAGGCACTATTTGGAAGGCTTTATACATAATCACATCAAATAGACCAACTCATCCTTTCTGACTCAGACCTGCATTTACAATCTAACTTGCCTTCCAACCCCTTCTAATTCCCAAATTTTTTCTCTAGGAAACCTATAGCCCTATAGCGGCACTATCCCCAATATTTTTAACTTCTTCTCTTAAGTGTTCCCTTCAATGTTTTGCTCACACAGAAACCTGGCTCTTCCATGAGGCACTGTTTTTTCTGCAGCCTTGTATGGAAGGCATTTTCTTTCCTTTTCTGTAAGTGGGCTTGGGGGTAGACTAGTTCTCTGCTCATCTCTGTGGCTTCTAGTTGATCTTCTCCCTATCTCCCTTAAAAATCTTTCAGCTTTGAAGTTCCTGCTATTACTTCATGAACCCCTCTTTTCTGGAGTCACTTGTAGACACCCTTGGTTACTCCTTTCCATTCCTTCAATATTTTACCTCCTAGATTACTATTGGGCTGGGAGTTAGCTTAGTTATTAGAGTAGTGCTCTGCACTCTGTGAGGTTCCAGGTTCAAACCCCAGCACCACAAAAACAGGAGAAGGATGTACTAATCCACTCCTGAAGCAATTTGAAAACAATCAGCCAATGAAAACTCTATGAGGGTTGCTATGAGTTGGATACAACTCTAGGGCAGCTAACAACAAAAACAGATTATTACTATTAATATGGTAATCCTGCTGATGTAATTCTTAGTGATTTTGGTAACCACACAGAATATCTTTCTGAAACTAACCCTAGATTTTGGTCTTATCCCTGTATAATTTTTGTTCTCCCTCTACCTCTACCACCTGCTTCTATGGCCATATACTCTATCTTTCCATTATGAGTAACTGTATTCCCTCTGTAATCTCTGCTGTCACCTGCCTGTCTTTCCATCTTGTTCCCTTCAGTAGTCTCAGAAAGAAATGCTTGACCCAAATAGCACTTGAGTTCATTGATCCTAACACCATTCCTTACTCCTTTGCTGTCCTAACCTCTCTTTATCCAGATTAGATTCCATGTTTCCTCATTGTAATCACTCTTTTGCATATTTTCAACTCATTCATATCTCCTTCCTTTGCACCTGGCAAACCTCCCATCTGGGCTAACTCCAACTTCCCACATATGCTACATCTGAAGCAGACAGCAGAACTGGTTTGAGAACTAGCTGGAGAATGATACACAGCACTGACCTCACTCTGTGTTAAGGGTACTGATCTTTTTCAGGCTCAGTTACTACTAGGCAGCCTTACCATATTTTCCCACTTGAAACTGCCGCATAGTCTCTCCAACGTCTCTAGATCCCTTAAATCACAATAGCAAGTAGACACATGTAGGCTCCGGTTAAAAAAGAAAAAGAAAACGAGACACACACACACGCACGCACGCACGCACGCACACACAGAGACAGAGACAGAGAGAGAGGGAGAGAGAGACAGAGAGGAAGAGAAGAGAGAAGAAAGAAAGAAAATGGAAGAAAGAAAAAGAAAGAAAGGAAAGAAGAAAGAAGAAGAAAGAAAGAAAAAGGAAGGAAGGAAAGACGGAAGAAAACCTCTATGGGTGATTCTAAGGTGCAACCACACTTAAGAAGCACTGCCCTTGTCCATTCACTCCTGCACTCTTGCAGATAACTAAGTTCCATCCACACTTGCTTCTTTGCTGTTCTCTAACATGCTTTTGGGAGAAGGGCCTGGCAATCCATTCCCAAGGCAATCCCGAAGCACTCAGCCATTGAAAACCCTATGAGGGTCCCTATGAGTCGGATACCGACTCGACGGCACCTAACAACAACAACAACAACATGCTTTTGGCAGTCCTGCCACATGTCTTCAAAATGATTCTTCATTTCTTCCGGAATGTTCTTTGCCCAGAAAGTTACCTGGTTGGCTCAAATTTCTGCTGCAAAGTGTTCTACTCATAATGCCTTCCTGAACTATCCTATAAAAGATAGAAACTCCCCTCTAGCACTCTTTATTTCCTTTGCTTTACCTATTTTTCTCCTTAACATTTTTTATCATCCAAAATACTACATAATTACTTGCTAAATATTTATCTGTGTCAACCAACTACAATAAGACTAGAGACTTTGATGGTTTGTTCATTACCCATAAAAAGTATGGACAGTAAACTATTTATTTATTTATGTATGTATGTATGTATGTATGTACTTGGGGGTTGAACCCAGGCCCTCATGAATACTCTGCAAGTGCTTACTGCTGAGCTACACTCCCAGCCCCTTTAAAGTTATTTTATCTTGAGATGGGCTAGAGTTTAGCTCAGTTGGTAGAGTGCAGCTCTGTCTCTCTGAGGTCCTCAGTTCAAACCCCAGCCCTGCAAAAATGGAAGAAAGACATGGCAATACACTCTAGAAGCAATTCTGACACAATCAGCCATTGAAAACCCCTGAGGGTTGATATGAGTCAGACCTGACTCAATGGCCCCTAAAAACAACAACAAACTTGAGACAGAGTTTCACTAAGTTATGCAGGCTGCCTCTGGCCTCAAACTTGTGATCCTCCTGCCTCCTCCTCCAGAGTCTCTGGGATTACAGGTGTACACCACAGCTCCTGGCTATACAGTAAATTTATTTAATAACTGGCCAATAAATTCCCAATAAAAAATTTAAAGGACTAGATAGCATAAACTTCTTAGTACCTTATAGTCATTTATTTTCTGTTGAAGACAGTGATAGTTTATGATATTATTTTATTATCCTGATCAAAGGGAGGGGTAGGGTTCCAATCCTGAAGATTGACACCATAGATCCATCGAAGGCCATTGAATTGTGAGACCTTAAAAATGGGATGATAGGAAGAGACAACAGCAATGAAGTCAAATGGGAGATATCATCATTTTAATCTGCAGTGTTGTGTTTTTGGTGACCAGAAGAAAGAGACCAGAGGGAGAACCAACTTTTACTGAAGCTCAGGGCCCAGAGAGACTCAGCTGGTGATCAGAGAGTGACCAGTACCCACCACTACATCATACAGAGACATGAGCTGCTCTAGTCACTGTTAGCATGAGGAGTATGTCTGGGAGAAGTGGAGTGGCAGTAATCACAGGTGAATGGCTAGGTCTATCACAACTGGTTCTGAACCTAGTGTAGTTTTCATGTAAGAGCTCATGGTTGAAGAAATATGTATTCCACACATGCTTTTAGAAGACCTAAAACTGAAGAAAAGAGAATTTATAGACTAATTATAAATTAGGGTTTCGCTTAGTTGGTAGAGTGCTTGCTCTGTGTGCTTTGAGGCCCTGGGTTGGATCCTCAGCAACAAAAAAATGGGAGAAGGACGTGGTAGCCCACTCCTGAAAACAATCCTGAAACAATCAACCACTGAAAACCCTGTGAAAAACAGAAGCACTGACATAGTGCTGGGCATGGCACAGTGTCGGGGAGTGTTTCATTCTGTTGCACATAAGGTCCATATGAGTCAGACCCTACTTGATGGCACCTAACAACAACAAGTTGTAGATAACTATGGGAAGATCATGTGGAGTTTTACTTTTTTTCTATATATTCTATTATATATAAGGGAAAATCATTAGAAAAGAGTAAAGATAAGTATTTTATAGATATTATTCAACCTTGCTCAATTTACCCTGATTTTTTGAGTAACAAATACAAGAGCCCTCTAAGCACTGGTTCTCCATATCAATTCACAAATCTCTAGTGACAAGAAATGTCATATTTCCTTTTTTCTCTAAGTCAAATTAACTCTGTCATCAAGTTCCCACTCATTGAAGTCCATGAGTTCAATGTCAGTCCTTTTCCCTCTCTTGGATTGGACTGGGACTCTGGGCTTATGCAACTCACAAAAATGTGAGCAAGAAATATTTGGACAGTGATGAAAATGTTTCATGCCCAGGCCTGAGAAGCAACTCTAAATTGCCCAACCGCGGTGGTAAGTGACCCATGGGTACCTTTGTTGGTTACTGTTGGATGACTTTTATAGTCTAATGATTTTAAAAGCATAAGATACTAAGAACACAGGACATTTGAATGCATACAGTCTCTGCTTCTGTGTGTTAAGGAGAAACAAGAAGCCTCCTGAGATATTCAAAGGTTTTTCTGGAGCTCTTTATTTCATATTCCTCCTACAATATTCTTTTGCTATGCACTCAGATGTTATGCCATTACCCTGAGATGGTGCCTTCACATGGGGAGCATAGAAAACACATATTGTTCATTTTATCTAGAAAATATACATTACAGGGAACTGAATTTTCATTAAAATTGCAAATGAACAAATCAACCATATGTTAATCTAGTTTAACTTTATAAATGATATAGGCTCTTTTTTAGTGAAAGAGAGACAGTGAAGAGAAAACTCATGTCCTATGGTCTACTTATCCAACCACAAATAAAGAATGTCCTCATAGATTCTAATTTCAGCATAATATGAAATTGTACCTTTGTACTGTTTCGTCTCCATGGGTATCCATTCAACTGTTTTCTGTCTGATTTCTTTCCACTTAGGGGTTCTGTGCATGAAGAGTGTGTAGTTCTCTAGAATGTGGTGGCTTTCAATTTGCCCAGCCCTCTCCTGTTTCTTTCTAGGGGATTAAAGAGTCTGGAGCTGTGTCACTCACCTTTCTCCTTGAAACCACAGTCTCCAACCACTCCATTCAATAGTCTTTATAATCCTATAACTTTTGCAAAATCACCGTTTACCTCTCTCCTTTTGTTGGAAACCTTCCAGAGTAGGAAACATTGCACTACTTCTTTTCCAGGGTGGTGGGGATAGTGGAGATCCATGTAGATTATGGTTGGTGTTAATAGTAAGGAAAAAAGATGTTTTATTTCTTCCTTGATGAGTTTGTAGCAGGAAAAGAAAAAAAACATAAAAGAAACCAATTAATTTCTCCATAAATCTTTACCAAACAAATAAAAATAATAAACTCAGGGATAATAATTACTCTTCAGCATCTTGGGTCACAACAGCTCAACCCCAACACAAGTTCACAAATTGAGAGCATTTCAAGGCCAAATGCCTCTTCTCCCATTTGCTCTATACCCAAGACATACTTCTCACCTGGCATTTATTAGGTGTCAAGTAGAAGGTAAATAACTGAAACAGAATCAGGTGAGCCCTAGCTTTCTCGTATGGACATTGTAGCTTAAATAACCCAGGCTATTATTAAGTTCTCATTCTATAATTTTTTTATTCTTATTAATTTATATTGCTAATACTGTTATTAGTTTCCTAGGCCTGCTATAATAAATCACCATAAGTTAGTGACTTCAAACAGCAGAAATTTATTCTTCTACATTTCTGAAGGCTAGAATTTTGAAATCAAGACAGCCACAGGGTTGGCCCATTGCATGCCTTTCTGCTATCTTTTTGTGGCTGCTAGCAATTTTTGGCGCTTGTGGGCTTTGTAGATGCAGCAGATCTGTCTTTGCCTCTGTTTTCACATTGGTTTCTCTTTTGTGTACCTTCCCTATGTTCTCTTCTTATAAAGATCCTTGTGTTTAGATTGAAGGTCTAACCAAAATAAGCTTACATTTACAGGTTCCGCGTTGATAAATCTTTTGGGGACCACTATTCAACCTGCTGTAATTGTCTTGGATTTTTCAATGTGGGGGCTGTGTTTTTCCTTCTATTTGATGCACAAACTTTTCTAGCCTTACTGTCTCTTGATCTAAGCAGGTGTCTCTAGGCTGCATAACCCATTATAAGTCAGGGGACCTGGGCTTTAGTTTGAATTTTTCAGTTTACATTATCAGAAAATGTGATCTTGGACAAATCTGATCACTTTAAGTCTTATTTTTCATGTTGGTTGCAAATATAGAAACCAATTAGGCTTAGCTCAAGGAAAAAAGAAAAAAAATTAAAAATCATTGTAAATTATAGCAGCATCTCATAAAGCTCAAGGACAAGAATGTAGCCAGACCTAGAAAGAAATTAAATCATGGAATCAGTAAGTTTTAGAACTCTCACTCAATTGTTTGTCTCTGTTTTTCCTTTTCAATCTCTGTGATTCCTTTTCCCCTATCCAGATGACTATTTTTTTTTCTGACAAAAGCTCTCAAACTTAATGTCACAGTTTTGTCTACATGGATGGCTTCTTTTAATCTTCCCCTGCCACTTTCTGTCTCTCCTAACTCACTTTCTGCTCTATATTTTTACTCCCCCAAAACTCTATTTCTGTCCCATATCTGAATTCCTATGTAAGGGTATCAGAGGGATCCCATTGGGATCATATCAATTTTCCTATTTCAAGCAATTCTGACCAGAGATGGGGACGTATTGTATTTTTTAAAAAAAGGATTTTGACAGTCAAACAATATGGATTAAGGGTAAAGGCAGTTACAGTGATGAAAAAATTTAGAGTTTGGAAGATTAAAAAAACTTCTCATCTATAAAATGGAGTTAATAATTCTTGCTATGCTCACTTCATAATATTTGTTTTCTGTGCATTTTGAAAATCAGAGAAGACACTGTACCTAAGAATATATTTCAAACAGCATATTATTATACACTTGAAAAGATTACTTTAAAGTTTATAGTGCTAGATTTGGGTTCTGAACAAGTAGCAGACTTGATTTTCATGGGAGAAAGAGGATAATTTATCCAATTGTGAGGTGGATAAAGATTTTCAAAGAGTTCATCACCATAGCTCCTAAAGTTTTTATTGTCTCCACAATGACAGAAAATCACAATTTTCGAAATAGGGATGAAACAGTGAGTGAGGAAGAAACCAGAGCTGCAAATTGTGAGAGGCTCATGTTGTATACAGAACAAATTATCCAGTGATTATCCAGGCAACAATTGCTAGAGTGTTAGCTGAACTTAAATTCTGATACACTTGCACATAGAAAATACTGGACTTTACACATAAGAATTTGTCAATCATTTATCATGTAGTTATTTATTTCTGACAGTTAATGAAAATCAGGATAAATACTTGACAACAGAAAAAACTATCTGTTGTAGAATGAGACAAATGAGTTTTATATTTCTTGGGAAACTGTGATTGCATATTGGTGTTGGGTACACAAGCAGAGGTGAAGCAGATGTATCTTTCAACAGGTGGATCAAAGAGGTTAGAGATATTTTGTCTGAAAGGTCATTGGAATTATTGCCATTTTTTTCTCACTGTCATGTCCAGTGATACTTGAGCAGCAATAGTATCTATTTCCTCTGGCTTCTGAACATCTCCACACCAGGAAAGGCCAGTAATACTAGAAAGACCACAGAGAAGAGCCTGGATTAACCTTCTTGGGTCAATGTACTCTGGACCTTAGGAAGAACTAGATTCTTATCATTAGGGTCATCTTTCTGTCCCTCCTTTCACTATTTTGTTAAAAACCTCAAACTAAAATAAACAAATAAACAGACCAACAAACAAACAAAAACCCTCCAATTGATCAAATACCTGAAGTAGATCAAGGGGAAAAACTCAAAGAGGTTATTCTAAATCTTTACCTCTAGACTCCAGTTGGATTGGCTGAAGGACATCTCAAGCTGTACATGTGAATCAGCCCTGGTCATTGAAGTAAAACATTATACTTTATTTGGGTATAGATGTATGCATTTTCCTGACATGTTATCTGTGCTGAATATGCCTTATTAAGAATTTACATCAAGGGATAGCTGGCTGAAGATTTGGGGTCCTGGCTATCTTGGTATTATCACCATTAACACCAAGCACATGAGCAGGTGTTCACCAAATAATGAATTAATGAACACTCTACTGAACATAGCCTTTGGCAATATGGCACTGAGATTCATCTGTCTTATTTTATGAAGCATCAGCAGTTTCTGATTTGTACTCTGTGAAAATGGCAATGTTCCCTGGAGGCAGAAATGAATAATTTTTTTGTGGCAGTTGAGAATACCACTGCATTGCTTGTCTTCAGTTACAAATGGAAAGATTAGTGTTGGCCATGGGAGAACACCCCTCCTCCCCACAAAGACAGGGTCACAGGCAAAGAGAGGTAAGGAGAATATAGAGAGATATTTAGGGTAAGAGGGGAAATTTGAAGGAATCTCTTTCATCTAGAAATCAAAATAATCAAGATAATACTGTCAGATAAGATATGAATGAACTGGATCAAGGTGGTGGTTTGAAGAAGCCACTATGGTGATTATGAGAGAAGACAAAACAAATAGTTCTTTGTTGTTGTTGTTAGGTGCTGTCGAGTTGGTTCTGACTCACAGCAACCCTGTGTACAAGAGAAGGAAACACCCCCCAACATTGTGCCAAGCCCAGCACTATGCCAGTGCTTCTCTGCTATTCATAAGGTTTTGATTGCTAATCGCTTTTTGGGAGTGGGTTGCCAGGTCCTTCTCCCAAGCCTCCAGTACCTGGTGTTCTCAGGTGTCTCCCATTCAAGTACTAACCAGGCTCCATCCTGCTTAGCTTTGGAAATCTGATGAGATCAGATGACAGCTATACTCTCTTAGTCTCTTCAAATGTTTATTTGCATATCTCATATATTTTCATTTTTTCCAATTCTCTTCTCATATGCTACTCTCTTAAGAAGCTTTCAACCCCTCTCCATGAAGAATAGTGTTGTTTTTGTTATGTGCCACTAAGTCATATTATTATTGATCCCCCATGTGTCTGCCAGCATGTAGTGCTGTGGGTCTTGCATGTTGCTATGTTGCTGAAAACTATGTCACTAGTATTTCAGTGGAGCTTCCGGACTATGACAGAGTAGGAAGAAGAACCTGGCAACCCATTCCAAAAACAACTGGCCATTGAAAACCCTATGAATAGAAGGGAAGAACTGTTAAATATGGTATCAAAAAGAGCCCTCCAGGATGGTAGGTATTGAAGAAACGAATGGGAAAGAGTTGCCTCTTCAAAGTAGGGTTGACCTGAACAGTGAGAATGGAGTAAAGCCCGTGGGATCTCCTTTTGCTGATGTGGCACAACTCAAAATGAGAATAAACAGTGGCTGCAACATAGATTCAAATATAAAAAGATTATGTGCATGGCACAGTGTTGGGTACTGTTTTGTTTTGCTGTGCTTAGGGTCACTAATCTTCTCTGTTAATCACAACCCCCTTGCTCTGTGTTATTTCATTAGAAATAATGTTTTAGCATAGTTTATATTTATGCATTTATTTATGATCCTTTGCTATACAAAGAATAAATTTCATGAAAAAGCTAACTCTATGTTTCACTTGTGTCTTTCATGAAACAGAATATCATTCAGAGATAAGAGTACAAAAGATTTATTGTATAGTATCACCTATGAGGGCTGGGATTTAGCTCAGTGGGTAGAGCGCTGCACTGCAGTCTCAGAGGCCCCGAGTTCAATTCCCAGCACTGCAAAAATGGGAGAAGGGTCTGGCAATCCACTCCCAAGGCAATCCCGAGGCACTCAGCCATTGAAAACCCTATAAGGGTCGCTATGAGTCAGATACCGACTCGACGGCACCTAACAACAACAACAACATCACCTATGAAAGGAAAATGAGGGAAGCAAGGCTAGTGAGAGTGAGTCCTCAGTCCATGGTAAAGATTTGACAAAGTTCCCCCTGGCCCGATGGGAAGCACTAGAAAAATGAAAGCTTAGTAAAAGAATACAGTATTGGTGGAAATCCCTGTGCCATTATACCATGGTTCTTTTTAGTCTTTGGCTGGAAGGCCACAAGAAAATGACCTTCTAACTCAAAAGCCCAGGCAGACCCTAAGGAGTTAACATCTTGAAACTATTAGCTGTCTATACTCCCTGCTTGTTGTTGTTATTGTTAGGTGCCATCAAGTCAGTGTCTGACTCATAGCGACCCTATGTACAACAAGTGAAACAGTATTGTTAGTGCTTCTCTGCTACTTATAGAGGTTTGAATAGTTGATTGTTTATTTTTTGGGGGGAGGGAGTGGGTTGATGGGTCCCTCTCCCAATCCAATAACACCTGGTGTTCCCAGGCAGTCTCACATCCAAGCACTAACCAGGCCTGACCCTGCTTAGCTTCTGAGATCTGACAGGATTGGAGGCCACAAGTGGTAGAGCTGAAGGCATACTCCTTGCTTATAGGTAAAATATCCTTTTTTTTTTTTTTCAGCAGGACTCTGAGCAGGATATCTCCCTTCTGTTGTAGTAAGAGATGCAAGATGCAGCAGTTTATTGCTTACTTTGGAGGGGATATCATGGCATATCTCTGACCACTAGACCTTTAAAATTGAAATGACAAAGTTTTGAATGTTTAGAATTGTTTTCTGTTCTCAGTAGTACACGTATCTTACCAAGATGTCTAGTATGCTGGTGATTTTGTACTCATCCCGTTTTAAGAGCATGATATGATCTATAGGGTGGATCAGTGTGATATTCTGTGAGAATACCTTATGGAATGTTTGGGAGAAAGGAAACAGAATGTAGCAGGAACATTGAGGAACAAGTTCTGTATTCCTGCTGTAGAGCTGAATCATCAAAGAAACTCCTGCCTCTCCTACATTAGGATGCAGATTGCTCCATAATGCACACCATGACAACCATCATCAAGAATCCACAAAATTCAAAAGTCCACATATTTATAAAGATGCTGCCACTGTTGCCTTTGCCTCTGGTTTCAAACTGCTCTAATCTGATCCAGCAACATGGATGCCCAGGGCCCTGTTTCTCAATGGCACTTCTGTTTAATGCTGCTGCTGAAAAATCTGTTTCTCTTGTTTGCCAAGACAAAAACGGCATATATGCAGTCTCTATTTATCTTCTTGTCTCAAAATCTCACCTGGGTGTGTCTGATTGACCAAGCCTAAATCACATTAAGAATTCTAGTTTATAGGACTTTAAAATCTAAAAATCTATATAAATTTTAGTTTTCTGTTCTCGTTCTTCAGAAAGGCAAATTAGAAGGGTGAAATGGATGTTGGGCACAAGTCCACAATTTCAATTTCAGTAATGATTCTTCTTCTAATGTTTTTTGAAAAGATTAAATGTGATAATACATGGATACCTCTTTCTGAGGCTACATGTACTAATACTTAATAATTATTGGATTTATTTTCCTAAGCTATTTATTCAAGCATATTAATTTTCTAAATTCAAATGCTGTGCAATTAATAGTCCAAACATGAATACACTGTCAACATATCTGTGAATCTAGTTGAATATTACATATACTTGCCTGTGATCTAACTATTTATAGGATTGACTCCTTAAATCTCAATGCAGTGTGATAGCACTGAGGACTTAAAATATGATTATTCTAAAAGGTATGCTGTAAGTATAAAATATACACTGGATTTCAAACACTTAGTATGGAAAATGTAAGATATCTCATTCATAATAATATACTAATTACATGCAACAATGATAATACATTAGAAATACTGACTTAAATAAAATATGTTATTAAGTTTAATTTACTCATTTATTCTACATTTTTAAAGTTGGCTTCTAGAAAAATTAAAATTGTATATGTGATTTTCATTACATTTTTTTTGGACATCACTGCCTTCAATAATAGTATAAAATTCTCCAGGGAATGAGCTAGACAGATTTCTGGAGGGAGATATTCTGTTGGGAAGGCTGAAAAACTATTCTCTGAAGGCTACCTTCTAAGTTTCTGTCTCCCTCATAAGAGTCTTCTTATAACATTTGAGTTCTTCTATCTCTCTGGTCTTAATTTTCCCTATTATGGTAAAGATGAGACATTTTTAAAAGCTTTATTAAAAGCATTATGAGAAACTATAAAGAAATATGACTGACTCAAATATTAGCTCTTTTGGCCTGTCCTCTTCAGTTATGGATCCCTAGAACATTCCAATTTTTCTCTGTACTAATCTGAACACATAACTCAACATCTCTTCATGTCTTCACAACAATCCATAAAAATACAAGTAAGTAATGAAATTTCATTCTTGAGGGTCTCTTAGGGAAAGCGGAGGAAGGGGTTTCTGTTGCATATTCAAAGCAAGCATTCAAACTCCCTCTGCAATTGGGCACTTCTGATCTTTTCTTACATGACTGCCACTCATTTGATAGGGGTTTTCCCTCCCTCCTGCTACTTCCTTCCACTCCTGACTATCTGCCTGCCTCCTTGGCCCCTTTTTCCCTCTCCAAGATTCTCTCTTGTTAAAACTCTTCATCCCTTCATTAGGTGGAACAATTTAATTGCTGTATTGTGTTATTTGTGCATTTCCTCAGGGTCTCATACTCCAAAGAAAGTAATTTCTTTTGAATAAATACAAAGTCTTCCTAAGAGGAATTTTGGAGAATATGATTTTCTTCATTTCATTACACAAAACAAATTGGATAAGTTTAGAAAGTAAAGGTTTTCAATGCAAAGAAATTTGGTAAATATAATAAAGAGCTTTTCCAAGTCCCAATTCTCCTTATTACAAAATTCTTGTTAGGTGCTGTTGAGTTGGGTCTAACTCATGGTGACCCTCACAGGGTTTTCAATGGCTGATAGTTTTGGGAGTGGGCTGCCATACCCTTCTCCCATTTTTTGAGTGCTGGGGATTGAACTCATGTCCTCAGGAAGTGAGGAACAGTGTTCTACCAACCAAGCTTATCCCGAGCCTCTTAGTACAAGATGTTGTTGTTAGGTGCTGTCAAGATAGCTATCCTTTAACCACATTTGGGCTGATACGGCCTACCTGAAGCTCAAACCTTCCTTTCTAAATCTTAGTTCTAATAAGGCAGGTTCCATTCTGTTTTTTATTAACTAAACCAGCTTATTGGCTCTAAGACAAAGACCAATTCATATTTTTCTTATTTTTTCTTTACCTTCATGTTGTTGTTGTTAGGTGCTATTGAGTCAGGTCTGACTCATAGCAACCCTGTGTATAATAGAAAGAAGCACTACCCAACACTGTGCCCTGCCCAGCACTACATTGGTGCTTCTCTGCTGTTCATAGGATTTTCAATGGCTATTCCGGGAGTGGGCTGGCAAATCCTTCTTCCATTTTTGTGGTGTTTGGGATAAAGCTCAGGGCCTCAGAGCATGCAAAGTGGCACTCTAACAACTGAGTTAAACCCCAGCCACACCTCACCCTCTCAGGAATTCTTAATAATAGTTCTCCTTGAGAACAAGTTTTGGTTTACAGTTTTTATTTTATAGATCACAGTTCATGTGGGGACCTGTGTTAATTAATCCTCTAAATTTTGATACATGAGCTCATTCTGTTGTATCATGTTATCAATTTTCTCCTACTTTTCCAACTCTCTGAAATTTACATCTAGTATGTCCCATTTCCCAGGATAATTAATGGTTGCATAAAAAACCAATGTAATGATCAGTATCATACTATCATAAATATATTGAAACTAGAGCATGTTAAAAAAAATAATAATGAAAATTGTTGCTGTTGTTAGGTGTTGCCAAGTCAGGTCTGACTCAGCAACCCTATATATAGCAGATAAAACATTCCCCAACACTGTGTCATGAATGGCATTATTGTCAGTGTTTCTCTATTCATAGGGTTTTCTTTCTATTTTTATTAGAAATTTTTAATGTACATCTTAACGTGTTTCATTTTGACATGTTTTTCATTGTGAAATTTCCATATATGCATTTTGATAAACATTATTCATATAGGTTACCCCTTATCCTCCCCTATGCTTCCCCCCCTCACCCCCTTCCCATGTAAGTTTCCCATCTAAGTCTTCTCTATCTTTTACTTAGTAGTTTTTTTCTATACGTCCTTGGGTTCCAGTTCTGTTTAAGATAGAAACTTTTCCTGTAGTGGTCTTTGTTTTTATCTTTTTAGAACAATTACATGCAATTTCTAGTCCATTTATATTGACATCATTCTTATCTTCCCCCCCCTTTTATTATGATCCAACCTTTGAATAGGATTTTTCCTTCTTGTAATTTTGAATCAGAACCATCATATGAGTGAGAAATGTGTTGTTTCTCTTTCTGAGCTCATGTTCGTTCACTCAAAATAATTTTCTCTAATTCCATCCATTTTGCTGTGAATGGCCTTATTTCATTTTTCTTGATTGCTGAGTAGTATTCCATTGTGTATATGTACCATAATTTTTTAACCATTCTTCTGTTGAAGGGCACTTTGGTTGATTGCATATCCTTGCTATTGTGAAAAGTACCGCATTGAACATGGAGATGCAGGTGTCTCAGTGGTATGATGACCCATCTCCCTTTGGGTAAATTCCCAGTAGTGTTATAGCTGGGTCATACAGTAGATCTATTTTCAGTTTTTAAAGATACCTCCATACTGACTTCCACAGTGGTTGGACCAATTTACAGCTCCACCAACAAAGTAAGAGTGTTGCCTTTTCCCTGCAACCTCACCAGCATTTGTTATTTATTTTATTGATTTTGGCCATTCTTACTTGTGTAAGGTGAAATCTCAGAGTTGTTTTAATTTGCATTTCCCTAATGGCTAGGGATGTTGAGCATTTTTTCATGTGTTTCATGGCTGTATGGACCTCTTCATTTGAGAACTGTCTACTCAGTTCCTTTGCCCATTTGTGTATTGGGTTGTTTAGTTTTGGGGGAGATTTTCTCTTGAGATCTTTATAAATTCTAGTAATTAGACCTTTGATATATAAAATGTGAAGATTTTTTCCCATTCCATGGGGGTTTCCTTGACTCTATTAATTGTTTCTTTTGCTGTGCAGAAGCTTTTTAATTTCATGTGATCCCATTTATCTATTCTTGTTGCAATTTCTTGAGCAATTGGGGTCCTATTAAGGAAATCCTTTCCAATGCCTATATGATGGAGTGTATTGCCTATTTTGCCTTCTATAAGTTTTAAACTTTCTGGTTTTATGTTGAGATATTTTATCCATTTTGAGTTAACTCTCATGTATATTGAGAGATGCGGGTCTGCTTTCATTTTTCTGCATGTGGATGACCATGTTTCCCAGCACCATTTGTTGAAGAGGCTGTCCTTTTTCCAGTTTACTTGCTTTGCTCCTTTGTTGAAAATAAGGTGGCCATAGGTGTGTTGAGGTATATCTGGGTCTTCTATTCTGTTCCAGATGTCTTCCAGCCTATTTTTGTTCCAGTACAAAGCTGTTTTGCAACCACTGCCCTGTAGTATAGTTTGAAGTCAGGGATTGTGATTCCACCTGCATTAGATTTGCAGCTTAAAAGTGTTTTGGCTATACATGGTCTTTTGTGGTTCCATATGAATTTTGGGATCATTTTTTCTATTTCTGTAATGTCAGTCAGTGGAATTTTAATGGGGATTGCATTAAATGTATAGATTGCTTTTGTTAGGATAGCCATTTTTACAATATTAATTCTCCCTATCCAGGAGCAGGGAAGGTCTTTCCATTTTTTAGTGTCCTCTGCTATTTCTTTCTGTAATGTTTTGAAATTTTCCTTGTAGAGATCTGAAGGGTCTTTGGTTAGATTGATTCCAAGGTATTTAATTTTCTGGTGGGCTATCATGAATGGTATCTTTCCTGAAATTTCCTTCTCTTCTTGTTTGGAATTGGTGTAAAGAAAAGCTATTGATGTTTGTGTGTTAATTTTGTAGCCTGCAACTTTGCTGAAGGAGTTAATTAGATCCAGAAGTTTACTGGTTGAGGTTTTGGGGTCTTTCAAGTATAAGATCATATCATCTGCAAATAATGATAATTTGACCTCTTCCTTGCCAGTGTGTATCCTTTTGATTTCTTATAGCAGATTGTTTGAGAAGTGGGTTGCCAGGTCCTTCTCTATAGCCTGCAGCGCCTGGTACTCCCAGGCAGTCTCCTATCCAAGGACTGACCAGGCTGACCCTTTTTGGCTTCTGAGATTAGACAGGATCAGATGCCAGAGTGCTATGGCTGCAGACAATAATGAAAATATGTTCCATTTATTAGCAAAGTACAGCTTTAAGTGCTTTATATGCAATTAGTACATTATAATTCACATAACTACAGAAGAGGTGGGCATTATTATTTCCATATTATTGCCAGGAAATTGAGGCTTAAAAACACAGCACTCCAATTCTCATCAGTGTGACCTTTGTACTCATACTCCATGTACTTTCTCACTGTCTCAAATCCCGAAAGTCATCATAAAACACAGACTTTTGGAATTGAAGGGATGTAGAGAACATCTAATCCTATATCTTCACTTTACAGCTTCATAAATTGATTGCAGATGTCCCAACTAATTGGAGCCAATCTGATCCCAAGCAAAAATTGCTGGATAGTACATTACACAGTCAGGGACAAACAGGAGGTAATGTTATTAATTTGTCTTTTCAAAGGGTTTGAAATATATTATTCCTCAATTGACACTTTTTTTTGTGGTACCAGGGGGTTGAACCCAGGAATTTTCATGTACTTTTCAAGTGCTCTAGCACTGAGCTGCACCCCAAGTCCATTTTTTACTTTTAAATTTGAGATACAGTCTCGTTACATTACACAGGCTGCCTCTGATCTCAAACTTGTGATCCTTCTATTTCTGCCTCTTGAGTCACTGGGATTATAGGTATGTGCCATTTCACCCACTCCTCAATGATCACCTAAGGTTAGGAAACTGGGTCTCTGGAATAGGCTATATCAGGGAGTGGGGGCACATAAGCTGACTTACTACTAGTTCTTTATTTACATGATCATTTACTATATAAACATCAATTTTCAGTAGCAAAGATATATAAGAAATGATCTGCAAGATGAATAAAATTTAAAAGGAAAGACTGTCAAGAGCTTGGATAATTGGTTTGTTTATAGGCTTTTGTCTTAGTCCCTTCAGGCTGCTGTAACAAAATACCTTAGGCTGGGTAATTTATAAACAACAGTAACTTATCACTCATGGTCTGGAGTCTGAGAAGTATAAGATCAAGGTACTAACTGATTAGGTGTCTGATGATGGCTTATTCCTCATAGATGGTGCCTTCTCTGTCTTTATATGGCAGAAGGGACAAGAGAGTCCATTCAATCCTCTTTATAAAGGCTCTAGTCCTATTCATAAGAGTGGAACCCTCATGATTTAACCATTTCTCAAAGGGACTACCTCTTCATAGTGAGTATGAGATTCCAACATATGAATTTTGGAGGACGTCAAATTTCAGACTATGGCAGCTTTAAAGTGAGTGCTTTGGGTATACCAAGATTAGCCAGCAGGAAGACAGTGATAGCATTAGTGGAAGGATACTGTGAAGAGAAAAGTAAAGTTGCTGAGCTCAAAAGAAAAACTGCATACTTTGAAGTGTTTTCTTGGACTAACCTGGAGCAAACTCCTCTCCCCATGGAAAACTTCCAGATGTTTTTGTCTTGTTGTTTTAGATAGGTCTGCGACATAGCACTGACAATTAAGTTGGAGCTCACTCTGCATTTCACAGGCTTTACGGTTTTCTTGAGGCTGGTGTCATGCCTATCTCCACTGTATATGAACAGGATCTACAGAACTAAGCACAATTTTCTTCATGTTTTTTGTTCTTTTCTGTAGCCAGACATTCTTTTGTTGTTAGAGTGGATCAAGATAAAATCAGAAATCTTGAGTTTTGGAGTAATGAAACCCAAATACTCCATCATTGTACCCATTTACTAAAAATATTCATTAAGAGATTATCCTGGTAATAACTCCAAAATGTTGTTACATTGAGAATGTTATGCTTCCGTGGAATACACATTCTAGAGAAGGGAGTTAGATAGTGAAGAAATAAATTAATGAATAAAGGACAGTAATGCAGGACAATATGTTCTGTGGCAAGGAGCTACTTTTGACTCTGTGGTCATAGAAAGTAACTCTTTGGAGGTGGAGACTGAAATGAAAAACTTTTGTGAGTGACAAGACATAGGCAGCTAGGCTGTAATCTACGGGAAATTTTTCTGCAAAACTTTTTTTTTTGGCAAAAGATCAGAGAGCAAATATTTTAAGCTTTTCAGCTCATTTGATCCTGTCTTAACTATTCTGCTCTCCAACTGTAGTGTGGAAGCAGCCATAGAATGGAGGTGGCTGGGTACTGATAAAACTTTTCAAAACCAGACAAGGGTGAGGGAGTCAGATTTGGCCAGTTTGTCATGTTTTACCACCACCTGCTATAGGGGAAAGAGCTTCACAGGCAGGGCGGGGGTGGCAAGTTGCAAAGCTAAAACTGAGTTTCAGCTTTGTATTCTTGAAACAGAAAGAAGGTAGTGTGGCTGGCAGGTGCAAATGAAAGGGAGAGTGACAGTGTGCGAGGTCAGGCCAGGTATGATGCTGTAGACCTGAGAAATACTGGCATTTTATTCTAAGTGCAAAGAGAAGCCATCAGAATGATTGAAGCAGAGGACAGTTGATATAATTTGTTTTATGTTTTAGGAAGGCTCTATTTGCTGAGTAGTGACTGCTTTGAGGAGAACAAGAATAGAAGCAAAGAGATGTGCCAGGAAGTTGTTATAATAATCCAAGGCAGAACATGGAGAATTGTGGGTGTAGAAGTAGAATCTATATCTCCATAGTTCATTAACTAAATAGGAACTTTGGGCCTCATTTCCTTCATAGCTTACGTATAGATAAGTCCAATCTCATCAGATCTCAGAAGTTAAGCAGGGCCAGGCCTCGTTAGTATTTTGATGGGAGACCGCCTGAGAACACCAGGTGCTGTAGGCTTGGGAGAAGGACCTAGAAACCCACTCCTAAAAATCAGTCCACCATGAAAACCCCATGAATAGCAGAGAAGCATGACAATATTATTTTGCTTGTTGTATGTACAGGTACAATGAGTAGGACACAGACTCCATGGCACCTAACAACAAGTTGAAGGTCCAATATGTGGTAAACAATCAATTATATTCTTTTTCCCTTCTTTGTCTATAGTTGAAACATTTTTATCCTTTCTTTTCTCCTATTTTCCTCCTTTCCGTGGGCACTTCTGTCTATCTATAGATGTCGTAAATTGGTTTGTACAAAAACACAATTCTTGATATTGATTACAATTCAGCACACAAAGTCATCTTGTTTTTAAGCATTTATTGATCTGTATAGTTTAGTCTCCCCAAAGGAGGAACCTAATATTTTACCTTTTGTTTTTTCCTTATTTTTATAAGATAAATTATCATTTTAAATAAAGACATAGCTATTTATATAAGTACTGATGGGGAAATATGACCTTGGAGAAGATCTCTCTAATTTGGGGAGGAATCATTTAAGTAAGGGATCTTCATTGCTTACAAAAATATACTGAAAGTTTTATTCTGGAGTGTGTGTACAAGATTTTTATTGCATGACAAAGATGTGTCAATACATAGCCCGCATAAACATGCAGCACAAGAACACTTCTGGGGATGACAATGTTATCAAAATACTCAGAATGATTGAAATAGTCTCAAATGAGGTCATCTGATAAAACAAGATTCAAGATCACCTCTGTCTATCTCTCACTGAGGGAAGATCACTGTGGCTGGAGTGTTGTTGTTGTTGTTGTTGTTGAGTGGATGAACCACAAGTCAGACTTATAGTCTTCCCCTTGTTCTGCATTCTTTTTTTTTATTAGAAATTTTTAATGTACATCATAATGTGATTCATTTTGACATGCTTTTCATTGTGACAATTTTCATATATGCAATTTGATAAACATTATTTATATAGGTTACCCCTTACCCTCCCCTATGCTTCCCCCCTCCCCCCTTCTCATCTAAGTTTCCCATCCAAGTCTTCTCTATCTTTTACTTAGTAGTATTTTTCTATATGTCCTTGGGTTCCAGTTCTGTTTAAGATAGAAACTTTTCCTGTAGTGGTCTTTGTTTTTATCTTGTTCATGCTTTTGCATTGTGGTTTCAAAACTATTTTTAAATTAAATTATAAAGTCGTCCCAATTTTTCTCACTGAATGCTTTACTCTCCCAGGAGAAACATGTTTTCAGCTAACTTTTAATTATTCATCTTTATGGTGCAGCCTAGTATTTTGGAAAATATACTAGTTTCAAATCAGCCATGAACTAGGAAGTAGCAAGATGTTGAGCAGGTTCCTTTGAAATCTGTAAGATTCAGTTACCCCAGTTGTAACAATTAAAGACTTTTGTTGTAGATCATTCCCATGTCTCATGTTCAGTAAGACATAGAAAAATTGTAGATGTGCACAAAAATTTGGAAGCCAAGAGGGATAGAGTGAGCAAAAGCAGAAATCTAGTAAGGTAAAAGGGAAGCAGAAGCTGTTTGTAGAGAAGATGCTTTATAGCTTTGTTCTGAAATCTCACTATACTCAGATTGCATTCTTAAAAAATTTATTTGTTGAAAAAATGCTATGAACTGTTGGTCAACAAATTTTGCTCATAATAATAACTGGCCTGCCATGGTTTCTATGTACCCCACCCCAAACCTACACATTTCATTAGAAGCAAGACCTAGAAGAAAATGTCAGAAAAGTCTTAAGATAATACCTTACAGCAGGCTAATGGATCTAAATGCTTGAATCTAATAAAGATACATGTTCTTCTTTCATCACTGTATAGAATACTTGTAAATTAAAAAAAAGCCTAGTAAACTTAGTGCCATAAAATTATGGAAAATAATTTGGATGATTTTTAAGGGAAAGAGAAGAGTTATTAGAAGAGAGATTTGGGGTTAATAAGCTGGAGGAGAAGGATTAACTCCAGATTTATATTCATTACCCAGAAAAAATTGTTGGGCCATTTTTGTGCACAGTGGGAATTTCATATGCAGAGAGAACCTGAGCATATTAGAATTCCATAAAACATCAT
>VMDO01003312.1:26791-116885 GCA_007922755.1 Pedetes capensis
GGGAAAAGCAAAAAAAATATGACTATTATATAAAATATTGCCTCCATAATGTAAAAAATATGTAAAATGTACTTATACTACTTAAGTAATTGGATTTGAATCATTCTTGTGTATTTCATTGTATGTTATGTATATTATCCTAAATTTTGCAGAGTAAATTTCCAATCTTCTCACTTTCCCAGCCTACAGGTAGAAGAAAGTATTTTCTTCTTATTTAAGAAAATAAAGAAAAACAAAGGTGACAGTGATGGCTACTTCAGTTAACAGGGTGAATATACAAAATAATGGCAATCGAAACAAAACAAATAGCTAAAATATTCCTTCCATTAAAACAAAAGTTAATTTAATATCTGGAACAAAGGAAGGCTCTTGGTCTCTATTCAATTAATTCTTTCCTATTTACCTTGACATCTTTCCCTCCTAGTCTTTATTTAGTCAATCACATAAGCACTACTCATTAACTTGGAGTTAATCTTTGGCCTTTTGCTTTTCCCTCTCCTAGGGACATCACTTAATCTCATAGCTTAACTTTGTCACCTTTGGTAGCTCCGTTGTTTATACTTTAAATGATTTTCACCCATATTTCCAACTTTCTGTTGAGTACTTCCACTTAAAGCCTTTTTAATCATCTCAAATTCAACACATTTACAACTGAGCTTACCTATATTTCATATCTATGTGAAGTACCTCATGCTTTTTGCACTCAGAATAACAGTGATCTTCCATTCCACCTGCTTCCTCATGCTCCATTTTGAATCTGTGGAAGTTCTGATTTATCTTTTGAAATAACACAGTTGGCCCCCCTTATCCACAAAGAATATGTTCCCAGACCCTCAGTTGCTGTTAGGTATCAAGTCAGGCCTTACTCATAATGTCCCTATGTACAACAGCATGGAACACTCCTAAACACTGTGCTAGGCACATGATCTTTTTTATGGTTAAGCTCATTATTGCAGCTACTGTGTCAATCCTTATAGTTGAGGGTCTTCCTTTTTTCATTGAGCCACCACTTTCCCAAACATGATGTCCTTCTCCAGGGATTGGTCCCTCCTGACAACATGTCCAAAATACCTCTGACACAGTCTAGCCATCCTTGCTTCCAACGAGCACTCAGGTTGCACTTCTAGGATGAATCTGTTGGTTCAGGCTTTTACGATGAGTCTGGTTTGGCTGTCTACAGTATATTCAATATTCATCTCCAGCACCATAATTCAAAAACATCAATTCTTCTCCTATCTCTTCTAGTCAATGTTCAGATTTCACAAGCCTGTGATGTGACTGAAAATACCATGACATGAGTCAGGCACACCCTTATCTTCAATGTGACCTCTTTACTTTTAAACATGTTAAAGAGGTCTTTTGTAACAGCTTTTCCCAATGCAATGCATCTTTTGATTTCTTGACTGCTGCTTCTGTGGATATTGGTTGTAGAAGCAAGTAAAGCAAAATCTTGGACAACCTCAATTTTTTCTCTATTTATCATGAAGTTGCATACTGATCAAATTACCTCCCATAATTTTATGCCATAAATTTTACTAGTTTTTTTTATTTATAACTATTCTATACAGGAATGAAAGAAAAACATGTATCTTTATTAGATTCAAGTATTTAGATCAGTAAGCCTGCTGTAAGGTCATCCTACAGTACTGTTGCTTCCTGATCATATGTAATCTCTTGAAATAGTTGATCATCCACCAATTATTCTTGGTATAACAACACTGTATTCCTTCGATCTTCTTTTGATATTTCCTGAGTCATTTAATATTTTCCCTGTAGAGTCCTTCATTATTGCCACTAGAGACATGAATTGTTTCTTCAGTCCTTTAAACTTGAGAAAAACAGAGTTTGTTCTTTCTTTTTGATTTTCTGTCTCCAGCTTTTTTCACGTCATTATAATATTTGATTTTTCATTCTTGAGCTGTTCTTTTGAATCTTCTGTTTAGTTCTTTAACTTCATCATGTTGTCCTTTTATTTTAGCTACCTGATGTTCAAGGGCAAGTTTCAAAATCTCTTTTGACATGTAATTTGGTCTTTTATTTTTCCTGTCTTTTAAAATAACCTTTTGCTTTCCTCATGAACAATGTACTTGATGACATGCCACAACCAGTCTGGTCTTCCATCATTAGTGTCTAACACATCAAACCTATTGTTGAGATAGTGTCTGAACTAAGGTGAGATACTCTCAAGATCATACTTTAGTTCTTGTGCACTTGTTCTAATTTTCTTCAGTTTTGCTATATGTGAGCAGTTGATGGTCTGATCCACAATTAACACCTGATCTTGTTCTGACTTTTGATGTTGAGATTTTCCATCATCTCTTTCCACAAGTGTGGTCAGTTTTGTTCCTTTATGCTTAATCTGGTGAATTCCATGTGTATGGTTGCCATTTTTGTTGGTGAAAAATGTGTATTTGCCATGAAAAAGTCATTGGTCTGAAAAAAATTCTATCATGCAATCTCTAGCATCATTTCTGTCACCAAGTCCCTCAGTGGTTTCCTGAAATCTCATATAGTACCAAACCCTGTACATATTGCAATTTTCCTGTACTTACATACAAATGTGATGCACTTATTACTTATTGCAGTCATAAAATTTTGAGTTTGAGGTGCAGTAACAAAACTAGCATATTTTTTCCTTTTGCACAATTTCACAGATAGAAGATTCATTTGTTAAAAAAATAAAAATAAAAAGAAGATTCATCCTTACTATAGATCTTAGCAACCTCTACTTACATATTTTTTCTTTCCTTATTTAATTGAGAACTTTCATCTTTTCACTTAAAGGAAGCACTTAAGTCTTACTTTTGGCATATCTGAATTGCAACAATCACTACTTTTGCACTTTGGGACCATTATTAAGTGAATTGAGAGTTATTTGAATACAAGCATTGTGTTACCATGATAGTTTATCTAATAACTGAGACTACTAAGTGACTAATAGGTGGGTAGTGTGTACAATGTGGACACATGAGAAAAAGAGATGATTCAAGTCCTAGGCAGGACAAGGCAAACGACATAAGCTTTCATCAAGTTACTCAGAATAGTGCACAACTTGAAACTTATAAATTAATTCCTGGAATTTTCCATTTAGTAATTTTGGACTATAGTTGACACTGGGTAACTGAAACTGAGAAAAGATTAGTAGAGTCTACTATAGTTTTCACTACTACTCTCATCACTATTGTTCAGATTCCAGTCATGGTACTATTGGTGGCACTTTTGGAACACGGAAACATATTCTGAATGCAGTATGTTGTCTCACTGTGAGCCTAAGTTATACTACCACTGAGATTCTATAGGAATCTCAGTCTGAGGTCTATAGGAATCCATTTGGATAAACCAATTTGTATGTGAAGGAACTGTGATAGATTTGCCCAGGAGGAGAAGAGATGAAGGAAGAAGTCAGAGAAAGACAGCTTATTTTCTGTTTCCAGTTGTGATGTCTGGAAGAAAGGGCTGCAGGACAAGCTAGTTTCATGAGAGGTTCAGTCAGGTATAAGCACATATGTCTCTGCTCTTACATAATGAAGAGCAATTAAGCTCGGGGAAGTTTCTCCATTCTTTTGATAAGACTACAAATACAGTGTAGAAACTATTGCTAAAGTTTCTAGAAAAAATGAACCAAAAGAAGTCAAAATGAATATATGATGGTGGGGGTAGAGACATATCAAACTCTTGAATGAGAATAGTTAATTTTACACAAATATATACATTTGGTGTTTTTTTCAGTCCAGTGGGCTGAACCCAGGGCCTCACACATACTTTGCAAATGCTCTATCACTGAGCTGCACCCATAGACCATTTTTTACTTTCTATCTTGAGACAGGGTCTCACTGAGATATGTAGGCTGCCTCTGACCTCAAACCTGTGATCTTCCTTCCTCTACCTCCTGAGTCACTGGGGTTATAGGAGTGCATCACCTTGCCCAGCTTGTACAACTAATTTTTGATGAAGATGCACAGTTTAGCTTAGAAAAGATAATTTTTTCAACAAAGATGTTGGGATAAGAGGTTATATGTAATTAAAAAAGTGAATCTTAACCTAAACCTTACGTCTTATCCATAAATAATATTAAACCTAAAGCTATGAAATTTTACTATAAAGTCTTTCTGGAATTTGGAAAAAAGCTTTCAGACAGAATAACAAAACACTACTATAAAAGGGAAAAATGATAATTTGAACTTCATCAAAATTGAAATTGTACTTTGTGAAAGTAACAATAATTAGGATGGAAACATAAGCACTAGACTTAAATAAAATTCTTTCAAATAATGTAACTGATAATACCCTTGTATAAAAATGTATAAAAATCTCTCAAAATTCAAAAGTAGAAAGACAAGCTAGTTAAAGATGACAAAATATTTGAACAGATACTACAACAAAGAGATATAAGAATGACAAACAAATACATGAATAGCTGTTCAACATTATTATCCCTTAGAGAAATATTAAGCAAAACATCTATTAGAATGGCTAGAAAAAAATAATACTGACAATGACAACTGGTAGCAATGATACAGAAAAACTGAAATTCTTGCATTTATACAGCAAAATGATGCAGCCACTTTGGAAAACAGTCTTGCAGTTTCTTTTGAAATTAAACCTACACTTACAATAACACATAGCAATCTCATTCCTTGCTATTTACCCAAATGGAATGAAAGCAAATGCTCACAGAGAACCTGGAACATTCATGTCCACAGCAATTCTATTCATAATTTCCAAAAACTGTAGACAACTCAAATCTTCTTCCATATGTTAATAGACAAACAACAAAAAAATCACATCTATAGAACAAAATGCCACTGAGCCTTAAAAATGAACAAACAATTGATATATTTAACAGCTTAGATCCATCTCATCAATATTAGGATGAATGTAAGAAGCTAGTTTCAAAAGGTAGCAGACTCTTTGATTCCATTTACACAATATTCCTGAAAAGACAAAGTGATAATAATGAACAGATCAATGGTTACCAAGAATAGGGAGGAAGAAGGGTTGTGAATATTAAGACAGACTGAGAGAGATTTTTCTGGTTGATGAAATAGTTCTATAGTCTAATTGTGGTGCTGGTTACACAAGTCTATACATATACATTTATAGAACAGTACACAAATGAGCTGATTTTTCTGTGTGATAATTCTTTTAAATGGGTAATTAGAAACCTCAAAAATAACGATTTAAAAACCTCAAAAATTGATTTCAGAAGCTTACAATCTTGCTGATAAAGTTACAAGTATTGCGACTCTATTGTAACATTAAAAATATAAATATACCTTCAAATTAAAAATGTCATTGCTTATTTTTTTAAAAAATTTGTTGTTAGGTGCTGTCGATTCCAGTTCCACTCACAGTGGCCCTATTTACACCATATCGAAACACTTCCTGATTCTGTGCCGGGCACATGATCTTATTTATGTTTAAGCTCATTGTTGCAGACACTGTGTCAATGCATCAGGTGGAGGGTTTTCATTACATTTGTTGAACTGCCACTCTCTCAAACATGTCTTTCTCCAGGAATTGATCTCTCCTGATTACATGCCCAAAATGTGTAAGATGCAGTCTGGCCATTCTTGCTTCCAAGGAGCACTCTGGTTGCACTTCTTCTAGGACAGATCTGTTGGTTCTTTTGGAAATCCACAGTATATTCAATAGACATCTCCAGCACCACAATTCATAAGCATCAATTCTTCTCCTGTCTCCCTTGTTCAATGTCCAGCTTTTACAATCATATGATGCGACTGAAAATACCATGGCAAGAGTCAGGTGCACTTTTGCCTTCAATGTGACATCTTTACTTTTCAATACCCTAAAGAGATCTTTTGCCACAGCTTTTCCTAGAGTAATATGTCTTTTGATTTCATGACTGCTGATTCCACAGGTATTGATTACAGAGCCACACAAAGCAAAATCTTGGACTACCTCAATCTTTTCTCCATTTATTGTGAAGTTGCATACTGACCCAGTTTTAAGGACTTTTTTGTTGATGTTTAGTCGCAACCCATATTGAAAGCTATGATCTTTGATCTTCATCAGTAAATGTTTTAAGTCCTCCTCACTTTCAGCAAGCATAGTTGTGTCATCTGCATAATGCAGGTTGTTAATGAGTCTTCCTCCAATCCTGATGCCACGTTCTTCCTCATAAAGTCTAGCTTCTTGGATTATTTGTTCACCATATAAATTGAGGAGATATGATGAAAGTATACAGCCCTGATGCACACCTTTCTCACTTTAAACCAGGCAATTTTTCCTTGTTCTAGTCAAACAACTGCCTCATGGTTCATGTACAGATTCCTCATGAGTCCAATTAGGTGCTCTGATATTCCCATTTTCTGAAGTGTTACCCATAATTTGTTATGATACACACAGTCAAATGCCTTTGTATAGTCAATAAAATATAGATAGACATCTTACTGATATTCTTTGCTTTCAGCTAATATCCATCTGACATCAGCAATGATGTGGCAGGGTCCCTGCCCTCTTCTGAATCCCATTTGATTTTCAGGTAATTCCCTGTCTACATACTGCTGTAGTCACTTTTGAATGATCTTTAGTAAAATTTTGCTTGAGTATGATATCAATGATATTGTCCAATAGTTTCCACATTTGGTTGGAACGTTTTTTTGGGAATAGGCACAAATATGGATCTTGTCCAATCAGTTGGCTAGGTAGAAGTTTCCCAATCTGTTGGTATAAACTTGTTTACACCCCCAGTGCTGCATCTGTTTGTTGAAACATCTCTATTGGTATCCCATTAATCCTTGGAGTCTTGTGTTTCTCCAGTTCTTTCAAGGTGGCTTCCACTTCATCCTTCAGTACCATTGGTTCCTCTTCATATGCAACCTCTTGAAATGTTTGGTCATCTACCAATTCTTTTTTGTATAACGACTCTGTGTATCCCTTGCAACTTCTTTTGATGTTTCCTGCTTCATTTAGTATTTTCCCTGTAGAATCTTTCACTATTGCCACTCTAGGCTTGAATTTTTTTCTTCACTTCCTTAAGCTTGAGAAACACAGAGTGTGTTCTTCCCTTTGGTTTTCTGCCTTCAGCTCTTTGCACATGTCATTGTAAAAATTTCTTTTGTCTTCTTGAGTTGCCCTTTGAAATCTTCTGTTTAGATCCTTAACTTCATTATGTCTTCCTTTTACTTTAGCTGCTGGATGTTCAAGGGCAAGTTCCAGCATCTCTTTCAAGGAAAATTCAGCACATAAATTGGGAAAAAAACCACAAAATTCATCATAAAGGAAATCCCCTAAGTTTCATTCAAATCAAACAAAATTATTCTTGTATATAACTCCAAGTGATAGAAGTGACAACAAATCTGAGTTGATAATTGCATAGTACATATATGAACTGAATAACCATTCTGTACCCTATACATATTTATAATCAAAATAGGTCTATGTTAAAGAGAAGAATTCACCCACTGCCTACATCAGGGTGAGTTTGGTTATTTAGGTTGGGACAAGGATTATGAGTGTGAAAATACTATGCTTAAAAAAGGATGGCTTTAAAATATTGGGGTCAAATGACAAAGGTAGTGGAAGTTCTACCTCTTTCCTTGCTGAAGACCACCCACAGGAGGCTTAGGAGAGGCAGGAATTTTACCAACACCCAGGAGGAGTAAGGCCACCACCATTCCAATGTCAGTGGAGGTCACATGGGAGTGGAAACAAGGCTCCCCACCACCCAGCCAGGGAGGCTTCAGCGTCAGCCTCATGAACCTCACATTACCATTGGGCAGTAATGAGGAGACCAAGCCTCCTTTCAGTGTTAGGGAAGCCAAGTGGGAAACCTGGATTTCTGTCCTCCTCTGTCACTAAGAAGGCACACCTCTGCTGTAACAACTTCATAAAAAGCCAGCTCAGCCAGAATACCTGACCCAGATACCAAGTCTCACAACATAATATAAAATATCCATGTTTCAATGAGAAATCATTCATCTTTCCTAGAATAAGGAACACCTCAAACTGAACATTGAAAGACTATTTATTGATGCCAATGTCAAGTTGAACACAAATGTGAAAATTATCTGATAAAGATTTTATAGCAGCCATTGTAAAAAAGCTTCATCAGCAATTATAAACACCCTTGAAATAAATGAAGGAATAAGAAGTCTCAACAAAGAAATAGAATATATAAATCAGAACTAAATGGGCATTCTAGAATTGGAGAAATTTCAACATAGGGGTTCACCACTAGAATAGAGAGGACATAGGAAAGAATTAGTGAATTGGAAGACAGAAAAGTAGAAGTTTTCAAATCTGAACAACAGAGCCATTAAATTGAATATAATGAAAAGAACCTTATGGTTCTGGGGAACTAACGCATAAGATCCACCATTTACATCACTGGCCTCCTGGAACTAAAGTAGGAAAAGGATAATGTTGAATAGGTACTCAAAGAATTAGTGGCTGAAAACTTCCCAAGTTTGGCAAGAGATATAAAGTTGTATATTCAAGGAGCTGCCCTAATCCAAAGCAAGATAAATCCAAAGAAATTTATACTTAGGCACATTGCAGTCAAATTTCTGACAACTATAGGTAAAGGAAAGGTACTGAAAGTAGTTAGAGGTACAACACATTACCTACAGAGGAAAGAAAACTCAAATAGAAAGGATTTCTCATAGGCCACAAGAAAGCAACGTATATTTTTAAGTGCTGAAGGAAAACAATTCAGAATTCTCTATCCAGCAAAAATATCCCTCAGGAATGAAGGGGGGCCATAAGACATTCTCAGACAAAGGAAGACAATGGGAGTTTGTTGCCAGAGGACAGACTTGAACTGCCAAAGGAAAATCTCTCAGAAGGGACACAGTGCAGGGAGTGATCTTAAGACTCTCAGAGGGGGAAGAAAAAACATGAAAAGTGAAAATATGGATAAACAAAATTGACTTCCCTTCTCCTTTTGAGTTTTCCAAATTATATCTTATTTGTTGAAGCTCAATTAACTGTTGGTGCCATAAAGGTTGACTGGTTTCTAAATCCTCACAGAGGAAATTTTTAAGACAATTATATTATAGTATAAGGAGGGTAATGGGACACAAAGAGAGCTAAGGTTTCTACTCTTCACTCAAACAGGTAAAATCATGACTTTCCCACAGCTCATGCTAAATTTTGCATACCTAATATAATAAGAGCAACTATTTTTGAAACTATGCTGAAAGAAGGGCCATCATGCCAAGTTTTCAGGCTTATTAGATATCTACAATAATAGAGACTATGAGTTAAGAGGAAAAGACAAAGCAACGAAACAGAATGGAGGACCAAAAATACATACAAATATACCCTGTTTCTTTTGGATGAATGTTGAGAAGCAATTCAAAGGAGAAAAATCAGTCATTTCAACCAATGGTACAGGAGTACAGGAACACTTAGAGATTCATAGACAAAAGAAAGAACTTTGACCTAAGTCTCATTTCTTACATAAGAATTAAGTCAAAGTTGGCCACAGATGTCAATATAAAACACACAGATATAAACTTTTAGAGCAAAACATGAGGAAAGATCTTTGGGATCCAGGACTAGGAAGAGTTCTTAGGATGAACACTAAAATATGGCAATTAAAAGGAAACAATAATAAATTTGACTTCATCAAAATAAAGATGTCACTTTATAAGAAGCACTTGTAAATGGATGAAAAGACAATCTTCCAACTGGGCGAACATACTTATATACCATATATCTGAAGATTAATATCTAGACTATATAAAGAACTGTTAAAATTCAACTGTAAAAAAATCCAATTAGCATCAGGCTCAAAGATGTAAATAAACATTTCACTGAAGAGAAGACTAGATGCCAAACACAGGAAGTGGTGCTGAAATTTATTAGTAATTAGGAAAATGTAAATTACAATCAACATACAATATCATTACATACCCAACAAAATAAAAAGTATTGACAACCAAGGTCCCATGGGGAAGTGATGAAATTGGTCCACTATACATTTTGGGGGCATGAAGACCTAGCACTGTGGCATCTGATCCCATCAGATCTCAGAAGCTAAGCAGGATCGGGCCTGATTAGTACTTGGATGGGAGACTGCCTAGGAACACCAGGAGCTGTAGGCTTGGGAAAAGGACCTGGCAACCCATTCCCAAAGATCAATCCGCCATTGAAAACCCTATGAGTAGCAGAGAAGCACAGCCAATAGTGTTTCGCCTGTTGTATGTAGGCTGGTTATGAATCTGACACTGACTCAATGGCACCTAACAACAACAGCATAAATTTTTGGTGGTAGGAATGCAAAATTTTATAAAGGCACTTTGGCAAAAAGTTTGATGGTTTCTTGAAAAACTAAAAATATAACTATCGTATTATCTAGCACATGCACTCCTGGGGCATTTATCCCAGAGAAATGAAATTTATTTTTGTACACATACCTATATGTGTATATGTGTAGTAGCTTTACTCATATTAGATGTAAAGTGGAATTAACCTAGATGTTCTTCAATGGGTGAATGGTTGGCTAAACAACCTATGGTTCATTCATAGAATAGAATACTACCCACAATTAAAAAGGATCAATCAATAGGTCCATGTGGCCAGCTGGATGAATTTTTAGAGAATTATAATGAAAAAACAATTCCAAAAGCTTTGTATTGTACATTTCATTTTTATAACATTCTTGAAATGACACAATTATAGAAAGTAAAAAGATATTGATTATTAATTGATTATTAGGGATAAAAAATGGTGTAAGGTGAGAAGAAAGTTGAGGTAGCTATAAAAATAGAAGATAAGGGACCCTTGTCTCTTGACAGATATGTTCTGTGTTTTGACTATCTCAATATCAACATGATGGTTGGGATATTGCACTATAGTTTTCTAGATGCTACCTTAGGGGAAAAGTAGGTAAATTGTACATAGGATCTGTTTATATTATTTCTTACAATTGCATCTGCAGCTATAATATTCTCAATAAAAAGTTTAATTTTTAAAAAGCATCTAAGTTCTAATTTTTCCAGCTATAAATTTCTTTGATTTTTTTACATACATACACATATAATTTCAGTGTAGAATTTGGTTAGGAAAAATGTAAGAAAATTAATAAAGTAAAAAATGCAGAATCTTCAATTAAGTCGGCAATTACACATGAAATATTATCAATTTACTCAAAATTTGAAAAAAACACAAAAGTATTTTCTTTCACTTTAGACAAGTTGCATGATATGAGAAACTGTCTAATACTTTAGGAAAATCTCAGAGGGACATTTAACTTTAGAATGAAATGTTACCAATTCATAATCTAAAACATCAAACATGGCATAGATATTCTTGTTTTCAAATTTGTCAAATTAGTATTCCACTTAAATATTTGAAATTAGTTTTTGTCGTAATAAACAGCAGTTCAGCTAAGTTAGGTAAAAATTGGGTATATATATATTTTTAAACAAGACATTAATGTTTTTCTTATTTCTTTGTTCTACTGTTTGTTACATTTTGAAAATATTTGTGCTAAGTTTTTTGAAGTAGGCTATATAAGACATGTGATGGATACTTTGTTAAAATATTTGGGTACAAGTGCTATGAATCATTACCAGTTTACAGAACTACTGTAAAAATTAAAGGCAATGAGTTTAGTGATGTTGTGTTCTTTGTCAATGCTAGTTGGTTGAGTAATAAAGGAGGTTTTTCTTTTTAAAGTTACTATATTTAGTTGCAATTGAAGAATTCTTTATTGCCAAATATTCAATATTGTATAACCCCCCAAAAAAACCTACTGTGCAATTTATACTGATATCTTAATAACATTGAGTTATTAAGAGTATCAATTTGTTTGAATCACCTTTGATTTCTCTTATCAGTGTTATGTTCACTGATGTTTTCTACAGAAACATCAGTGTTTATGTAAACATATATATCAGTATTTTCTATATAAGGATCCTATACATTTGGGAGTTAAATCCATTTTATTGTTTTAGAATTTTTTCAAATATTCTTTTAATTTTAATTTTCAGTTCATCATTGCTGATATATAGGAAAATAATTGACTTTTGTTATTCATTCTTATATGACATTACAGTACTCATTAATTCTAGATGTTTTCTTGTAGACTCTTTGGGGTTTACTAAATAAATAATCATATCAATTTTGAATAAAGATGATATTATTTCTTCCTGGAAATTTGTACACCATTTTATTTTCCTTGCATATTATAAAATCTAGGACTTTTCAGTGGGATGTTGAATATGAGTGCTGAGAAGAAACATTGTTGTCTTGTTCTTGATATTAGAAAAAAGGCAGCCAGTTTCTCACCATTAAATATACTTTGTTGTTGTTGTTAGGTGCCGTCGAGTCGGTATCCGACTCATGGCAACCCTCATAGGGTTTTCAATGGCTGAGTGCTTCGGGATTGCCTTGGGAGTGGATTGCCAGGCCCTTCTCCCATTTTTGTGGTGCTGGGAATTGAACTCAGGACCTCAGAGACTGCAGTGCAGCACTCTACCCACTGAGCCAAATCCCAGCCCATTAAATATACTAGGTGTAGGTTTTTAAAACATTCTTTCTCAAGTTGAGAAAGTTACTTTCTATTAGAATGGGATGAGGATTTTACTTTTTCAAAATCACAGATGGATATTGAATTGTGTTGAATGCTTTTCCTGCAAAATCAACATGGTCATACTTCTTCCCCCCCTTCCCCTCTCCTCCCCTTCCTCCTCCTCTTCCTGCTTCTTTTTCTTCCCCCTTCTTCTCCTCTTTCTTCTTCTGCTTCTGATGGGGTCTCAGTATGTAGACCAGGCTGGCCTTGAACTTATGATCCTTCTGCCTTAACCTCCTGAATGCTGGGATTTCAGGTGGGTGCCACCATGTCTGACTGATATTTCTTCTTTAGCCTATTGATTTGGTGGATTACATTGCTTGATTTTCAGATTTTGAGGTGGCCTTGAATGCCTGGAACAAATGACAGTTAGTTGTGGTGTATAATTTATCATATACATGTTTGAATTTGATTTGCTCATAGTTTGTTGAAGTTTTTGACGAATATTTGTGAGCGATATTGGTCTTTTAAAAAAAATCTGTATCTGGTTTTGGTATTAGTATAATATTAATTTCGTGGAAGTGTTTAAGTGTTCTTTTTGCTTCTACTTTCTGGAAGAGATTGTGGAGAATTGGTATTATATCTTCTTTAATGATTAAGTAGAATTTATTAGTGGAAACATCTGTACTTTAATTTTTTGAAAGTTAATTATTAATTCAATCTATCTAAGGCCATTTGTCCATGTCTTGTCCTTGTATGAATTGCAGTATTTTGTATCATTCAAGGAACTGATTTATTTTACCTGTTATCAAATTTCTAGGCATAGAGTTTTTCATATTCCATCATGATCTTTTTTCTTTTTAAGATTATGAGAGAGGTGAATAGTTATGATCCCTCTATCATTTATGGTTTGTTAATTTATGCCATCATTATTTCCCTCTTCTTTGTTAACCTGTCTATATTTTCAAAGAATCGGGTTTTGACTTTGTTGATTTTCTCTATGGTTTTCCCAGTTTCAATTTTATTGATTTATGTTCCAATAGTTATCTATTTTTCTTATAACTGATTTAGGATTAATTTGCTCTTCTTTCTCTTATTTTCTTAGAGAAGGATTAGGATATTGATGCTAGATATTTCTTTTCTAATGTATGAATTTAAGGCCATAAGTTTCATTTCAAGCTCTCTGCTTTGCCCAAATTTTGATATGTTGTATTCCCATTTTATTTCATTCAAAATATTTTTAAAAAATTTTCTTTTCAGGCCAGCTGTGGGGATTGAACACCTGAAATCTTAGCACTCAGGGGACTGAGGCAGGAGGATTGAGAGGCTGAGGACAATTTGCACTACACTGTGAAATCATGTCTCAAAAAGGTGGAGAGGCAAGATTGTTCAGATGCCCTCTTGTTATTAATTTCTGATTTTGTTCCTCTGTGGTCTCAGAATCACACTACATGCTTTTGATTCTCTTATATTCATTGATGTGTATTTTATGGCACACAATGTTTATTTTGATGAGCGTTTCATTTGAACTTGAGAAGCATGTATATTTCACTGTTGTTGGATGAATTAGTCTATAAATGTAAATTAGATAAAGGATTTATAGATCTGTTCACTTCCTCTACATCTTTACTGACATTCTCTCTATTAATCTATCAGTTACTGACAGAAGAGCATTGAAGTGTCCAACTATAATAGATTTGTCTCTTTACCTTTTCAGTTCAGTTTTGCCTTGTATGTTTTGATGCCCTTTTGTTAGGTTCATAAACATTTATGTTGTTTTGAATTGGTAGCTTTATCATTATGCAATACCCTAATTTACCCTTAATAATCTCCCTGGTTCTGAATTCTGCTTTGTCTTAAACTCATATGGTTGCTGCAACTTGTTTTCGGATTAGTGTTAGCATGGTACATTTTTCTCCATCATTTTTTTTATTGGAAATTTTTAAGGTACACCTTAATGTGATTCATTCTGACATGCTTTTCATTGTGGCATTTCCATATATGCATTTTGATGTACATTATTCATATAGGTTACCCCTTACCCTCTTGTATGCTTCCTACCCCCACCCTCCCCGGCTAAGTCTTCTCTATCATTTACTTGGTAATGTTTTTCTATATGTCCTTGGGTTCCAGTTCTGTTTAAGATAGAAACTTTTCCTGTAGTGAACTTTGCTTTTATCTTGTCAGAACAATTGCATGCATTTTCTAGACCATTTATATTGACACCATTCTTAGCTTTTTTTAAATTTTGATCCGACCTTTGAATAGGATTTTTCCTTCTTATAATTTTGATTCAGCTCCCACATATGAGTGAGAACATGTGGTGTTTCTCTTTCTGAGCTTGTGTTTGTTCACTTAAAATAATTTTCTCTAATTCTATCCATTTTGCTGTGAATGACCTTATTTCATTTTTCTTGATTGCTGAGCAGTATTCCATTGTGTATATGTACCATAGTTTTTTTATCCATTCTTTTGTTGCAGGGCACTTTGGTTGATTCCATATCCTTGCTATTGTGAAAAGTGCAGCACTGAACATGGAGATGCAGGTGTCTCGGTGGTATGATGACCCATCTCCCTTTGGGTAAATTCCCAGTAATGTTATACTTGGGTCATATGGTAGATCTATTTTCAGTTTTTGAAGATATCTCCATATTGATTTCCACAGTGGTTGGACCAATTTACAGCTCCACCAACAACCTAATAGTGTTCCTTTTTCACCGCAACCTCGCCAGCAATTGTTTTTATCTATTTTATTGATCTTGGCCATTCTTACTGTGTAAAGTGAAATCTCAGAGTTGTTTTAATTTGCATTTCCCTAATGGCTAGGGATACTGAGCATGTTTTCATGTGTTTTATGGCTTTATGGACCTCTTCATTTGAGAACTGTCTACTCAGTTCCTTTGCCCATTTGTGTATTGGGTTATTTGTTTTTTGGGGAGTTTTTTTCTTGCATTCTTTATAAATTCTGGCAATTCGACCTTTATTTGATGTATAGGATTCGAAGATTTTTTCCCATTCCATAGGGGTTTCCTTGACTCTGTTAATTATTTCTTTTGCTGTGCAGAAGCTTTTTAATTTCATGTAATCCCATTTATCTATTTTTGTTGCAATTTCTTGAGCAATTGGAGTCCTATTAAGGAAATACTTTCCTGTGTCTATATGGTGGAATGTATTGCCTATCTTGCCTTCTATAAGTTTTAAAGTTTCTGGTTTTATGTTGAGATCTTTTTACCCATTTTGAGTTAACTCTCGTGTATATTGAGAGATGCGGGTCAGCTTTCATTTTTCTGCATGCAGATGACCATGTTTCTTGAGATGCATTTCTATTCAGATCTATTGAGATAGATTTCTATTCAGATCTTTGAGATGGGTTTCTATTCAGATAAAATCTACAAACTGTAGGTAAGTCCTGTTTTTTATCCACTCTGTAAATCTGTCTTTTAATTGCTATATTTAGAGAAGTCACATTTAAGTCATTTTAAATGTGACTGGTCTAAAAGTAATTGGGTTAATATATACTGTTTACTACTTATTGCATTGGGAGAAGGATGTGGCAATTCATTCCAGAGGCAATCCTGAAGCAATCAGCCATTGAAAACCCTATGAGAGTCACTATGAGTCAGACCCAACTTGATGGCACCTAACAACAACAACAACAACAACAACAACAACACAAGAACAACAACAAGAAGTCCATTTAAAAAATATCATTCTGCTTTACATATAATGCCTATATCTTATAATAGATTCTTCCATCCTATTCCCTTTGACATTGCTATCATTTATTTCAGTGATCCCATACTTTACTACTATTATATTTTGAGAAACCATTATTTTTTTAAAGAAAAATAAAACATTTTATTTATGTTCACTTATTCTTTCTCTATTCTTTTTTTTTAATGTTGATCCAAGTTTCTGACCTTTAGCATCTTTCTTCTTCATGAATAAGTTCCTTTACACTGTCTTGGATGGCAAGACTAATGGCAATGGATTCCTTCAGGGTTTTTTGTTGTGGTCACCATCGTTATGTTGTTTTGTTTTGTTTATATTGAAAAAGTATTTGTCCTCACTTTTGAAGGATAACTTTGGTCTATATAGAATTGGGGGTGAGTAAATTTTTCTTTGAAAACCTTAAGTATTTTATTCCTTCTTCTTCTTGCTTACGTGGTATCTGAAGAGATGTCTGTATTATTTCTTTCCCTTGGTCCTCTATAGGTGAGATGATTTTCTTTTCCTCTGACTTCTTTAAAAATTTTCTTTTTTTCCTTGGTTCAGGAGAACTTGGAACATAATAAATTTAAGTACAATTTTTGTTTGTTTGATTTTGGGATTTTTGGTGGAGGTATTCTTTTCACTTGTCATTTTCCAAGATTCCTAGGCTGATAGTTTTATGTCTTTCATTTTTCTTTGAAAGTTCTGTTATTATTACTCACATATGTTTTGGGCCATTCTCTTGTCCTTCTATTCCTATTGTTCTGATTTTACCTGAGCTCTACCTTTCACTATTGTCCCCCACTTCTTTGATGCCATGTTTTATTTATTTATTTGCATTTCAGTTTGGGAAGTTTTTATTGACAAATTTTTAAGCTCATTGACTCCCTCCTTGGCCATGTTGAATCTAAAGATGAATCCATGGAAGATATTCTTTATTTCTGTTACTTTTTTATTTCTAGCATTTCCTTATGGGAGAAGGGCCTGGCAATCCACTCCCAAGGCAATTCCGAAACAGTCAGCCATTGGAAACCCTATGAGGGCCGCTATGAGTCGGATACCGACTCGAGGGCACCTAACAACAACAACAACAACAAGCATTTCCTTATTATTCTTTCTTAGACTTTCTGTCTCTCTATTTAGATTACCAATCTGTTTTTACATGATGCCTATGTTTTCTTTTTAGAGTCCCTGATCTGTACTTTTAATTCTCATAGTTACTTAAATTCCATAGCTGATAATTCCAACATCTGTGAAATATACCAATCTGGTTTGATGCTTGTCTTTTCAGAGTCTGGTCTTCTTTACTTTCCTTGTTTTGAAATTTTTTATTGAAAGCTATACATGTGTTTTAGGTAATATGAAGTCATGTAAATGGGCCTTTAGTGTGAGAATTTATGTTAATCTGGCCAGGAGCTGGCAGGGGCTTCAAATTGCTCTAGTGTCCTTGTTATTGTCTCTCCTCTTTATCTTTTTCTTTTTGCAGTATTGGGCTGTTAAATCCAAGGCCTCATGCATGCTATGCATGTAGTGTACCACTGAGCTGCACTGCCAGCCCCCTTTTTATTTTTGTTTTGAGATAGGGTCTTGCTAAGTCATTCAGGGGCCCTCTAGCCTTGAACTGGTGATCTTCCTGACTCAGCCTCCAGAGTTGCTAGAATTACAGGCCTACACCACTACACCCAGCTCTTTTCTCTTGACTTTGGGTTTCCCTCAGTACTCTTCCTCAATAGTGTCTTTGTCTTGCTGTCCTCTCAGATGAAGTCTATTGTTATTATACAGAAGTCCTGTTGGTATGTTGTTGTTGCTAGGAGTCATTGAGTAGGGTCTTACTCATAATGACCCTATACAGAACAGAATGAAACACTCCCTGACACTGTGCCATGCCTGGCACTATGTCAGTGCTTCTCTACTGCTATAGGGTTTTCAATGGCTGATTGTTTCAGGAGTGGGCTACTGGGTCCTTCTCCCAAGCCTACAGCACCTGGTATTCCCAGGTAGTCTCCCATCCAAGGACTAACCAGGCCCAACACTGCTCAGCTTTTGAGATCAGATGGGATCTGACACTGGGGTGGTACAGCTGAAGGCCCTCTTGGTATAATAGTAAGCAATGTGTGGAGAGGTGTTCTGTTATCTTACTACTAACTCTCAATCTTTCAGTTGGCCTGCCTCTCATGGCTGGGACCTTCACATGTTTCTCCAGTAGTATAGTTATTTTTCTGAGTTAGGTATTCTCTTCCTTGCCTGCAAAATTTCTCATATATTTATTTGCAATCCTGACCTTTATGAAAAACCCTATCTCCTGCTTGAGGTAGGGAGGCTGGAGGTGACAGGATGGAGGAGAATTTCCTTCCCCTGAGCTGAGATAGGTTCTTATAGTTACTTTCCATGAAATGGAAGCCTTTTCTATGAAGAATGACCAGGTTGGATTTCACAATGATTAATTCTCCTTAGCTCTGCCAGAATAAAACTTCTTCCTGAATACTTATCTTGAGAATCTAGTAGCATTTCTGGATGTAAGAACGATGAAAGTGTGGCAGCTCCTATAAGACTGCAGCCTCCAGGGGTTTCTTAGTCTCCTGCTGGTCCAGGAGGACCAGGTGCCTCCAACAATTCCTCAGTATTATCAGTTAAGTATTCTCATTTAGGTACCGTTGTCTGTTGCTCCTTGTAAAGTCTAAGCTGTATCTCCCTGGTTTCATCTGTTTCACCAGATATCCAGGTAGAAGTTTGATTTACAATCTCAGTTCTCTGAGGAGTCCAAGAAAGGCTGTTGATTTAATTTGTCCAGCATTTTATTGTTGTAAAGATAGAAAGACAACTTCTAAGTCCTTTTCCCTCTGACTAAATTTTCCAAAGGATTTTTACAGAGTGAACACTAACTGGAGGATCCATTCACTTCTATTTGATCAGAAAGAAGTAATTTAGTTAAAATTGTTCAGTAAAAGAAAGCTTCACATTTCTATTGTTCTGTGGTGTTGACATATTGAATCAATAAGTTACAAAATAAGGGGAAGGTTAGAGGAATAAATCAAGAAAATATTTCATTGTTCTCTCTTTCATTCCCTCCACCCAACTCATATTTTACTTTCACCCTAAAAGCCTTTCCTTTCCTTGTCTCCCACTTCCAGTCCTCAGAGCTAAACTTCAGACATTCAGCTCTTCCAACTCCTTTGAATAAGGTGAGCTAGATACACCAAAGTGGAAAACCTGAATTTTAAGTTCAAAAAAGTACAGGATAGAAAGATTTGCATTTGCACCTGGAAAACATGGTTTTTAATGTCCTAAATGAGATAAATTTCTTTGGGCTGGTCAAGGTCAAAGGAAGAGCTTTATGGGGTAAAATTAGCAAGCACACACACACCAGTCTTGCCTGAGCAATGCAAGGAGCCTCCTGAGAGTTTGGAACCAAGATGATAAATGTTCTTTTTGTTGCTGTTTAACAAGGTTTATTGACAGCAATCAGCTGGGAGTTCACTGATCATCCAGAAGTAGTTTAGCAATACTCCCACAAAAACACCTGTGTAGACACTTCTTTATAAAGGATCAAAGAAAATTATAAGCTGGGTTTGGTGGAGAACAATGGTAATCCTGGTTACTCAAGAGATTGAGGCAAGATGCTTGTAAGTTCAAGGCCAGCCTGGGCAAATTTTAAAAGGTCTGGGGATGTAGAGCAATAGTAATGCAGTTGCTTAACATGAGGTCTTGCATTCAATGCCCAGTACAGCCAAAACCAACCAATTAACCAACCAAACCACCCCAAAGTATATGGAAAAGTAGTCTTATATTTAAGCAAATGGGGCAATATCAAACCAGCTAGAGAGAACTCCCCTCTCACTGAGTTACAGGGGTGAAACAACAGAGCCTGACTCAAGGCATGGCTTGCTGTCATTTCCAATAAAGCAAAACCTAAACCCAGAAGGACTGGCTTATCAGGATAGAGGTATGCTGGAGCTGAAACTTAGTCACTACAGAATAAATGAAAAGGTCATCTCTCAAGTAAAGAACAGTGCAAGAGGGTGGATTTTGGGTAACCAACTGGGTTTAAATAGGAATTCTGACAATCTCCAGATGCCTGACTTTAGCTACTTATCACAGGCTACCTATCTCCTCTGAGTCTCAGGATCCTAAGAGAGAAAGTGCAAACAACATTGTCTCTGGTAACACTGTGGTGAAGCCTGTGGTGAGAATCACATAAAAATGATTGATAAATAATGCAGATGATGTGAATATGTTGCATTAAGGGGTCCAGAGGTGATCAGAGGCTAGAGTAAGCTCATTCTCAGGGCAAGTTTGGGAGAGCTGCTTAGGATGGGGGCTCAGAAGCCATAGAGGAAGATATGAAAGGGCCTGGAAATAGTGAATGAGCAGACAGGAAAACAGAAAAAAAAATCTAGATTCTGGCAAGAGCACAGTGTAACCTTCAGCTACCAGGGGGGTCTGCAGAAGCCTCTAGAAACCACAGCATCTACCATCTAGTCTTTGGTAAGAAAATCAATCTCATTACCAAACAAAGATAAATATTCTTCCTCTCTTTATTTTCCTCACCTTACTAAGCAGATCTTTCTATCTACTTTGCCAAATCCACTCTATTTTTTTTTTTTTGGTGGGGTTGGGGAATTTAACCCAGAGCCTGTCCATGCTAGGCAAGTGCTCTATCACTGAGCTGCACCCCAGGTCCCTTTCTATTTTTCAACTGCCTCTGGCCTGAAACCCATGATCTTCCTGCCTCAGCCTCCTGAATCCCTGGGATTATAGGCAGGTGCCTCCTCCTCCTCTTCCCACCTCTTCCTCCCCTTCCTGCTCCTCTTCTTTTTTCTCTTTATTTTCTCTTTCAGTACTAGGGATTGAACCCAGGCCCTCGCACATGCTAGGCAAATGATGTAACCACTGAATTGCACCCCAATCTCTTTTTAATTTTTTTATTTTGAGACAGGGTCTCCCTAAATTGCGTAGGCTGCCTCTGGCCTTGAACTCATAATCCTCCTGCCTCAGCCTCCAAGTTACTGTGATCAAAGGCATGCCTAATGGCACCCAGCTGCAAATCCACTCTTCTTAAAGCTGACGTCTCTTTTTATGATTGCTGGGATCCTACAGTAAATTTAGTTTAGGAACCTATTTTTACCACCCACACATTGCAGCTGTAACATGAGGAATGCCAAGACTTGAAGTCAGTAGACCAGATTAAAACTCTGGCTCTCACTTATTAGCTCTCTGTTCTTGGTTTTCTGACTGACTCTGAGTTTCTAGAGATCTTGACAGTGACTCACTAACCACCATCCTAGTTCAAGGGTTTTAGGATTATTTATCTTGTGTTATCCATGCCCCAGTACAAATGTGTAGCCTTCTCTTTGAGCTAACAGATGTCTCATAGATATATGTTTGTGGGTTTTGAAAATTTGGAAGAAAGTGTTCAACAGGAGTATTGCAAAGGTATTTGACACATCCTGGCTTCATTTCAGCTGGGCAATCAGCAAGTGAGGAGCTCATGTTCTCTAAAACAGAGCTTCCTCACCCCCACTGCTCCCATCACACAGCAGGAGGTGAGCAGTGGGTGAACTATTGAAGCTTTATCTGTATTTACAGCTGCTCTCCATCAGCTCATATCCCCAAACAGCACCCCCTCCTTCCATGGAAAAATTATCTTCTCCAAAACTGATCCTTTGTGGCAAAAGAGTTGGGGATTACTGCTCTAAAGTTTGAGGTGGTTCCTGCAGAAACAAGAGTTCACAGCTAAAGTTTCAGGAGGTTATTTACCAAAGAGGAGTTATGGACCATGGCAAAGACCTCAAATCTATTACTTGGTCTTGCTCTACTGTTAATGAGTTTCATATGTGATTGAGGTGATGTGGATAGGGTGACTGGCTGAGCACTTGAATTTGATTTCCTTTATTCATAATTTAAAAACATGAATTGGAACTAAATCTTCCTTCTATGCTCCCATTACTGTTTCAAAGCTATAGTTAAGCACTTACACAGTCTGCCTCAAATTAGCATAATCTATATATACACCTCCATCTCTCTCTCTCATCTCCGGAGACCACACAATGAGCACGATTCATCCCTCTATGCTCAGCTCCTAGCACTGGACCTAACAAAACACAGTGTCCATTGAATTTTTAAACTCAAGCAAGAGCCAAGTTTGCATGTGAAACTCTAAATGCTTTTCTGTGATTTACTTTAATATTGGAGAAAGTAGCTACTCCTGCTTCTAAAACTGTAGCTAGTTCTTTATGAATGAGTTCACAGTTTGGCCAGTTTAGAGATGTTATCACAACTAGAAGCTTGCACTTGCTACGCAAACATTCTACTGCTGAGCTAAATCCCCAACTCCCAAATTTTGTTTTGTCTTGGAAGTTTGAGGCCCTGGAGAAATAGAATTTTTCTTAGCTTGATTTTCTGGTACATTACCATCCCCACTGTGCGTCATCCTTGGGTGATGATAGATGAGATGTGATTAAAAAAATACAATGAACGTTTAAATTTAAAAAAAACATTACAGTAGAAAGTACATTGCCATTAATTCCCCTCAAAAGAAAAAAAGAAAAGAAAAGAAAAGTCCCCTTGGCATCAAACACACTTATTCCATCCTTCTGGCAACTTTCTAAAGCAGTTTTGGAAGTCCTTTTTCAGGAGTGTCTTTAGTTTCATCCTCCATCATGATGACACTGTCACATATCATTTCTGGTATGGCAATTTCCATCAAATAAAAGCATTACAGTATGTCTTTATTCACCTTATTCCTTGAATCTGACACCATGTGATTTCTGCTCTTCCAAATAGACAAAATGACCATGAAAGATAAACATTTGGAATCGATTCAGGACATGGAGGCAGTTATTACAATGCAACAGAAGACAGCAAAAAGACTTCCAGAACTGCTTCAGATAGTGACAAGAATAATGGGATCAGTGTGTTCGAAGCCACAGGGGAGTATTTTGACAAGGATGAATAGCATTGTGTCTTTTGCTGTAGTAATTTTTTATTTAAATATTCACTATATCTTTTTATCACATCTCTTATTCTGAGTAAACAGAAAACTCCTGGGAACTAGTGCAAGTTCAAGTTCTGTTTTCATCATTTTTTTTCTGTCTTATTTTCTATATGCCTGCAGCTGTACCACCCTGGCATCTAATCCCGTCAGATCTCTGAAGCTAAGCAGGGTCTGGCCTAACTACTACTTGGATGGGAGACTGAATCCCATCCCTAGCAACACTAGGTGCTGTAGGCTTGGGAGAAGGACCTGGCAGCCCACTCCCAAAAAACAATCAACCATTGAAAACCCTATGGATAGCAGAGAAGCCCTGAGCAGAGGAGCACTGATATAGTGCCAGTCATGGCACAGTGTCAGCTAATGTTCCATCTGTTGTACGTAGGGTTCCTAGGAGTTGGACCTGACTCAATGGCACCTAACATTCTCTATGTAATGGAGATCCTTCTCCCTGGCTCTGTCAGGATCCTTTGAGGAACTAGTGAGATAAGAGTTGAAAAGTTGTCTTGGGCAAGGAGCCACAGTATAGAAAGGTGTTTCCATTCAGGAAATGAAACTGGGAATGAGTGGGGGCCAAAATAATCCCAAGGAAGGGGCAGGATTCCTCCTGGCTTATTTGGCCCAACCAGACACTCTGAGAAGTTGAAACTGTTCAGTAAGTGGTAAGTTTTATGGCCAGTGCTTTGATGAGATTTGATTCTATAATGTCTGCTTCTTAAACTATTCTGTTCAAACAAGAGTTCTGGAAAACCTGGGTGATACATGTTCTAGAAGCCCATGATGATTAATGTTCTGAGTGATTCCTGTCAGCAGGTACAATAGCTCTCAGACCCAGGATTCAGCCCCATGCACAGATCAAGGCTGTCTTATTGTCCAGGTAACAGTCATTTCATTCATTTAACTCTGGCATGCAAAATGCACTCTCAGCTTGATGAGGTTTTACTTTATATACACTGGGAAAAATATTCCAGTGCTTACATTTTTTATTAAAATTTAAGCATGGTTTGTCAATTTCTCTATCACATTGCATTAGGTGAGTTCTGTATAAGCCTATCTCCCCTGCAAGACTGGGAACTCCTTTTTTTTTTCAGTGGGATAGCACAGGTTTTATGGCAACATTCTTAATTCCCAGCACAGTACATGGCATATAGTAAAGATTTCATGAACACTTACTGAATTACTATCAAAATCTTTGCCTACAATGTTTTGTTTTTACTTATTTTGGTTTTTTCTTTCACAGTTAACAATCTCTCTTTGTTAATTTTAGCCATCTTATTATGTTCTCAGAGAACTTTAAGTATGGCTTGATTTTTTGCCATTTCCTCTATTAGTCCTAATAGAGAGCTGGCACTTGACTATGATCTGGGGGTGCAGGTACATTTGCCCACTGGGTCTCTGTATCTTTCGAGGGGCTTCCTGATTAATGGGCCTACCCTTTTATTCTTTTTAAATTTTTTACTTTATTGTGGTACTAGGAGGTTGAGCTCAGGGCTTCACACATACTTTGCAAGTGCTGTACCATGGTCTAGCCCATTTTTAATTTTTTATATTGACTCAGGATCCCACTAAATTATATAGGCTGCCTCTGACCTTGAACCTGTGATCCCCCAGCCTCTGCCTCTTGAGTCACTGGGATTACAGGGTGTGCACCACTGTGCCTGGCCTACCCTTTCATTCTAGTGGAAGCTGTGTCCTGGTGTGTCACAAAGTCTGAGGTCCAGCATAGCCACTGACTTGACAGCAAGTCCCTCTCCTTCACTGGTTGCTCATCTGGACTGCAAAACCCACATCTCCATGATACTCTTTGATTAGCCTCTATTCCATGCTGGTTCTGATTGTCTGATTCAGCTTCAATTTAAGTGGATACTTGTTTCTGTGTATTCTTTCCAAATGCCTTAGTCACATTTCCTTTCCCTTGTGATTTTCTTGGCTTGTAGTCTATAGCTCTATAGTACACAGCTTTTTAGCTGTCTCCATGGAGTTAAGTAAGGACAATAAGGATGTCAGGAATCCACAAATACCTCATAGTCTGATCTTAGTTTTCCTGAGTTATGGGTGATTTTCATTGTATAAAAGTTAAAGCCAAAATTCCTTACTTTGGCAAGCTAAGCCTTCACAATCAGACCCCAACCTACCCCTCTGGTCTTATCTCCTTTTGTTTACTGAGCTGCCTCATGCAAGTGGAGTTAACAGTGTGAATAATTTTCACTCCCCAAACATTTCTTTTGATTTCATTTCTTTTCTTTGGAATTCTTTTCACCCAACTTTTCCAACCAACAATCTCTTCTCAATTTTTTTAAACTAGTCTTTGGATCACAAATTCCGCTCTGAAGTCAGCCCTGATATCTCCGAGAGTTTCATTCTCTCTTTCCCTCTTTCTCTCCCCCCTCCCTTAGTTCTTCTTTAATCTTTCATATATACTTCATATTGAAACCCTACATTTAAAAATATATCCTTGCCATTGGGCTTTTAGCATCCTGGAGCCGGGCAACAGGGATTTTTCATTTTTACTTCCCCAGGATCCTAGTTCATCACTCTTACCCACTGTATGCTTTCTGAATTAATGGCAGCTGAACTGACCCAGGAGGAACTTTGAATGTGCCCTCAAAAGTCTGTCATTATGGCTGATGAGTTATGGACTGGTGAGGATCTCTAATTAAACTGTCCACAGTCACTGTTCTTTAACAAGCAGTTTTACTAGAACCTGGGATGAATTAAAGTGGCCAGGAGAAGAAATCAAATATTTCCCCTGGGTTATCCCATCCTGAATCCACCTCCCTGCTCACTCTGACATATTACTCAATTTTTCATGTAGAAACAGATTCCAGTGTGGATTCCAGTTCAAGAAACCCTCATATTTTAAGTAGGAAGGAAGATATTGTAGTGAAAAAATTAAAGTGTGCCTTGGCTTCTGTTAGTTGGAGATTCACAAAGAAACCAAAAGCTCAAAAAAAATCCTTGACCCACACCACTTCCTGATATTTTCTTCAGGTAGATCTTAGCTGGCTTTGCCTATTTATCAACAAAACAGGCCTAATCCCTAATCCAAGGGCTTTATTTACAGCTTGTTAAACTCCACTTGAATGAAGCTGCTGTTCCCCTTTTTGCGTGGTACTTAAGGGACATGTATCCAGGAATTGGGATTATAACTTTTAGCTCATATTCCTACCTAGAGGGAATATTAAGAAACTCAGAAGTATTCTTCCTAAATTTTCCAGAGGGTTTCCTGCCTGTGACCCTGCACAGAGCATCCTTGACTTCTTTGCAACTCAGGGTGTATACCACAGGTTTTAGGAGGGGGTTGATGACTGTCACAGAGATCAGCTGGTCCTGATCCCTGGTGTTCTCTGATTTGGGCTTGAGGTAGGCAATGGAGGCACAGCGGTAGTGGACCTTGAGCACTGTGAAGTGGGAGGCACAGGTACAAAGGCATTCTTTCTGCCATCAGCAAAGGCAGTCTTGAGGATGGTGGAGATAATGACAACATAGGAGGCAAAAACCAGACTCATAGGTACAACAAACACCAGCACAAAGATGATCAAACTCAGAATCTCATTGACAGTGGGGTCTGTTCGGGAATGCTTCATCACAGGTCGCGTGTTAAAGACACAGACCACCTTTGAGGCATATAAAGGCAACCTGAGCACAGATATCACCTGTGTCAAATTGCTACAATTAGGCCAATGCTGTAGGCCCCTCCCCCCCACCAGCTGGATGCACATCCTGTTGTCCATAACTGCATATCTCAGAGGGTTGCAGATTGCTACATAGCAATCATATCCCATTGCCTTGAGCAGGAAGCAGTTAGTGATTCCAAAGGTTGCAAAAATGATCATCTGTGTGGTGCAACCTGACAATGATGTTGTTGTTGTTGTTAGGTGCCGTGGAGTTGGTATCTAACTCATAGGGACCCTCATGGGGTTTTCAATGGCTGCCTGTTTTGGGATTGCCTTGGGAGTGGATTGCCAGGCCCTTCTCCTATTTTTGCGGTACTGGGAATCGAACTCGGGACCTCAGAGACTGCAGTGCTGCACTCTACCAACTGAGCTAAATCCCAGCCCCTCTGACAATGATAGGTGCTAGCTAATACCCATTCAGGCTGGACAGCATCCTTGGGAGAATGGCCAGTGTATGTCCAGTCTCTGAAGTGGACAGCATGCTGAGGAAGAAGTACATGGGTGTGTGAAGACAATGACTAATTCAGATGATGGTCACAATGATTACATTGCCTGCTAGCATTCAGATATAGAGTTTAAGGAACACTACAAAAGAGTCAGCTGGTATTCAGAGAAGCTGGAGAAACCGGGGAAGGTAAACTTGGTAGTGAGAGTGTAGTTCTCTGTCTTCACTGAGTAGCCCCAAATCTGAAGTATAGAAGAATAAAAGTTGCATTGTTTCATTTTAAGCACATTTCAGAAGTTGAATTTGGTTCTCAGCTATAAATCTGGGGATAAATTTTATAGTGGATTTTAGCTAATCTCTGGGTTTACTTAACTTTACTTAAAATATATTTTTTTTCTGTGCCATCAATTACAATTTTCTATGAATCTCCAAATCATATAATCTCTTTTTTCCCACTGTATATGTTCTGACTTTTCTCCTCCTTTTCCTTCTTCCCATGTGGATAGCCTTCCTCCTTTTCTCCTTATATAATTTTCCACCCTTCATAGATCAATGCAAGTTTTCAGTCCTCCCTAAAATCATATTATAACCATATTTCCATGTTTATTTGGATTGTTTTATGTTCCCATCATTGCTGCCTAATCTCACAAAAACCCTCAGAGACTTTATAATACCTCTTACATGTTTTCATATCTTGCTTGCTCAGGGTAAAGCATGGATTAAATGCTTGGAAACAATTTGTTTAGGGGCGGGCTGGAAAGTTCTTTTCTTTCAAAACTGAATTATTCCCCTTTCACATCCTTAAGGAAGTAGAGGAAAAGAAATGAAGAAAGTTCAGTCTTGTTTTCAGGAAGGAAAGAGCAAACCTTAACTAACCAACAACCTATTCCCTCCACTGTCTGGATAATGGAAATCTGCCGATAGTTCACAGTACGAGTCATATGTTACGAACTATGTTATATCTTTACTTTCCCTAAGCTAGAAGGCAAATTTATAGGCAATACAACATTGAAAGTAGGCACATACTTAATCTGCAGAGGTAAACAATTCTATCAAAAAAGACACAGCAAATTCAAATATCTCTCACCTAGTGCAAAAGCAGACTCTGAATATGAAAAACAGAGTTAACAATAAGCATAAATAATTTTGTTGAAGGATAGGGATCATTCCAATTTATGTAATGCTTCACATTTTTGCTTCTTTAAACAGTAAGCTCCTGTAGGGTATTTAAATTATATTCTGATTTGCTTATGCATATTCAGAAAGGAACTTTTTACATAAAGTAAATCACATCAGTGATGAAGGTTAGAAGGCATGGAGGCTTTTGTCAAGTTTATAAAAATCTATTTAACAGAAGTTGATGACCAGCTGTTAATCTTTTATACTAAGAATGCTAAAAGAGAGTGTAGCTGCAGTAGAGAATGTTATTTGCCCATAGAGAAAATTTGACTCTAAAATATATGACTAAAGTCACTTACATTCTGTGAGGCTTCTAAGCAAAAACTAAGCAGTAGTCTAGCCATGGGGTGGCATGACACCTCTATGGTGAAACCAGAAGTGCTTAGCGGAGCTTTGTACTATTTATAATGACAGGCTTGGTTGTTACAGGTAATTGATGCTAAATGCCTTACAATTCCTGTCTATTGTCCTATTCCAAACACCAATAGGGTTCTTGATGAGAGGCACTGCGTTAGAGTATCTTCTGATCTGGCTAAAGTCTGTCTGTCTTGGGGTAGAAGAATGTCTATAATGGCATGGATTTTTACCCTTGAAAACCTATGATTGTTCAAAGGAAAGAAAATAGGAACACATCCTTATGAGGACCACCCCAGCTGTGATAAAAGCTGGTTTACTATAATAAATTAAAGTGAGCCTTCAAAGATAAACTCTGTTATAGCCGTGAAATGAGGAATTTGGTTGATAGTATAAAAATATGGTGCCTGGTGAAAAGGAGATGTATTTAGCTTCAGAAGCAACTAATATTTGTTGGACATTTTCATGGATTTCTGTCTCACTTAATCCTCCCAAAGACCCTGTGGTATTATTTCAAATTGCAGATTAGAGATATATGAGAAGCCCACTCTGCCATCAACAGTAAATATATTGGGAGTTGGTGCTAGAAATAAATGAACATATATAGGATGAGTATAGAAACACAGATGGCAAAACAGCCAAATGAATCTGCTGTAAACTCCCCTAGTTCTGCATTCTGCCTTATTTGGGGGCCACGTTTCAATCATTTTTATAGCTAATTCATGGCATTCAATTTAGTTTAGGATCTCAGATCTACAGCTCCTCATGATGCTTTGGAATGGTCAATGGGAGGCTCTTCAACCAGAATAGGGATCACAACAGATTAACTGAGCTTCTTGAAGAAATATCTACTCTTGTACTGTCTTCCACCCTATTCCCGTCACATATAGCTAGGGTGTCCAACTTTTCTGCATGAAAACTCCTTTTTAATTTCAAAATATTTCATGGATCTCCAACTTGATAAGAGATTATATTTATATCTATTGATAGAAAAATTCTGAAAGGGAGAACTATGAATTTAATAACTGGTGCTCTGAAACAGATCAATGTTATATTTAAAAATAGTTGCCCATGGTTTTATAAGAATTTATTCAACCTGCATGTGAAGGTTGACTGGGAATCCTGGGACTCCTTGCAGTAACACTGAGGAAACTGGAGAATAATCCTATGAGATGTATTTGATAAACCAGTAAGTGAGGAGAGCACAGGGGAGGGGAATCTGGAAGAAAAATGCAAACAGGTGGCTGATCTGTTTATTAACATATGACAGTTTTAACCAGTAAGTAAGGAAAACCCTGAGAGAATAGTTAACCTTTTCCTGGAACATGGATCAAGGACTATAGATGAAGCCTAAAGTCAAGAACTTCTGGGAAGAGGGATCTCACTTACTCACTCTACTTTGTTGTTAAAATTGGGAATCTTCATTAAATCTGTGTCAAGAGTGACTTAATGTTGACCTAGAGCAATGTGTGCAAGGGGTGGTTGTTGTGGAGGTGCCAAAGGTCATCACTGTTCACCCTGTGCCAGGAAATATTATTCCATAATGTTTTCCTCCCTCCTCTTCCCCCCTTCCTCCACCTCCTTCTTTTGAGGTACTAAGGGGTTGAACACAGGGCCTTACACATAACTTTGCAAACACTCCACCATTGAACAGCACCCCAGCCCATTTTTTATTTTTTGAGTCAGGTTCTCACTAAGTTATGTAGGTTGCCTCTGGCCTCAAACTTGAGACTCTCCTGCCTCTACCTCCCAAGTTCCTGACATTACAGGTGTGGACCACCCTGCCTGGCCTCCATAACAGTATTGACTCCTCACAGTAACCTTGGGAGGCTGATATTTTCTCCCCACTGTGAAGATAGGAAACAAAAGCAAGGGAGTTTAAGTACCTTTTTCTAGGACATATGTGTAATGGTGGATGTCTTTCTTGGTCCAAAGTATGTGCTCTGTATACAATACTACACTGCTGAAGTATCTCCCACTCAATGTCTTTGGTTCTTGAAAGGAAGTCAAGGTGAATGATTACTATCGGAAAGAGGGTAGGTATACAGATTAGTTATCTGACAGATCCTGAGCCCCATCATTTCCCAGTGACCTTTACCCCTCTTCAGACTTTCTGTTTTCATTTCCTTTCTGTGATTTGCCTTGCTGGAGAAAAGATGTACCAAAATATTTGGGGAATGAAAGCATACAATACACAATTTTTAAATGCCCAGACCCATGTCCAATGTCCAAGGATATCCTTAATAGAATTTGTTTTTGTTGTTGTTAGGTTCCCTAAACCGGGGTCCAACTCATAATGACCCTCAAAGGGTTTTCAATGGCTGATTGTTTCAGGACTGGGCTTCCAGGTCCTTCTGCTTTTGTGGTGCTATGTGTTAATCCACAATTTTCAGGAGGAGTCTTCTTATTCTAGTAGTATACTTTAATTATTTTACATGAGAAATCTTGTTAAAATAATCATCATGAGCTTATTATGCAACTACAGACCTGGGACTGGATTGCTTGTGTTTAAATTCCAACTGTGCTACACACTAGCTAAATGGCCTTGAAGAACTTATTGAATCACTGCAGGTCTCAATTTCTCACCTGAAAAATAAGATACCAGCCAGGCATTGTGCTACATACCCTGTAATCCCAGAAACTCGGAAGGCTGAGGCAGGAGGATGTTGAGTTCAAACCCAGAGGCAAACTATGCAATATAGTGGGAACTTGTACCCAAATAAAAAATGTTAAAAAAGGCTGGGATTGCAACTCAGTGGTAGAGCACTTGCCTAGCATGTGCAAGGCTATGGATTCAACTACCAGTACTTAAAATACAATTAGTTCAATTAAATACCTAAAGGAGGAGAAGGGCTGCCAGCTGATACTAATTGTATTTTAGGTCCCCACTGCTATCTTCCTGTCTTTTTTCTTTTAGTAAATAATCATTGAGTATCTGTTATGTCTTAGGCAATGATCTATATGCAACAGATACAAATAGAACACTCAAAGCCCAAGTCATTGCCATATTACATAGATGTCAGCCTGCTTAGGTCAGGTTCTCTAGAAGTGGAGCCTGAAACACGGACCCAGATGCAAGTGACTGATTCAGGGAATACTGTCAGAGGAAAGGGAGTAACAGAAGCAGGATGGAGAAGAGGGAAAGCTCAATAATGATGTGTTCTACATTGGAGTTTAACTGGAGCATAGTCTAATGGAAGGATCTAGAAGTATACCTTCCAGTTAGTCCCATCTTGAGGAAAAGTGTGTGGCCTTTTGTATCTTCTGGGTCATTGTGGCATCTGTTGTAGGCTTCCCTTTGCAGACATGGTGTATGAAACATCCTAGATTCTTTACATCCAGTGGCAATTATTCAGCAGTTATGAGTGGTAAGTCTTTCAACACTCATATTAACTCGGACTGAATGCACCATGCTAGGCTTTGGGATCTGATGCAAAAGCATCAACAGAATCCATTGTACTAGCCAGGACTGAGCTTGAAAAATGGGGCTCTTCTGTAATTAGATATGAAGGAGGATACTTTTATGATTTCTATTCTAGCTGCTTGAAATGTAGACTTCTCAGCCTGCTTTTACACTGACTATCAGGGCTTGCCTCTGACAACTGTCTAGGGTTCATATGTGGCATAACAGGCACAAGTAAATAAATAGTGAAATGAACTTTCTTATTAACTGTAATGTGAAGTGCAGCACTGGAAGCATCCTATATAAACAATGAACAATCTACTGTTTTAGTGCCCTGATTTTCACGCTAAGGCCAGGTTCTACTTACCTAAATTCCTGAGGTACAATACTGTATACTCTCCTCCACCTTCCCTGTTGATTTATCATACCACCTGGCATCTCATCTCATCTGATCTCAGAAGCTGAGCAAGGTCTTGCCTGGTTAGTCCTTGGATTGGAGACCACCTGTGAATACCAGTGCTGTGGGCTTGGGAGAAGGACCTGGCAGCCCACTCTAGAAACAATTAGCCATTGAAAACTATGGATAGCACAGAAGCACTGGCAATAGTGCCAGGCATGGCACAGTGTTGGGGAGTGTTTCGTTCTGTTTTAGATAGGATCACTATGAGTAAGACCTGAGTCCATGGCACCTAACAACAACATGCCGAGAATAACAAAAATGATGTCTAACATAGTACAGGATATAGATATGCTTTATCTTATTTTATTCCCATTAAACTTGGAAAACCCAATTGTCCAGCCTTGGCAAATCCATCCCCCTCAGCTTTCCCTAATATTTTCCTTCCTTGTTTCATTCTATCCCAGATGCTTCCTATATGAGGTGCCCTCACACTACCTTCTCATCTGAGTGGTTTCCTCTCTGTGATGCTTCACTAAATTCTTTTCATTTTATTGATACTAACCAGCACCCTAAAGCCCAAAGCTCTAGGCTAGGCATCTCAGACCTCTTTGTTCCTCAGGCTGGATACAACAGGGGTCAGCAGTGGAGCGATTACAGTGTAGGTCACAGAGAAGAGTCTTTCTTGCAGGGAATTTTGGAATTCTTGTTTTAGGTAGATGAAGGAGGTACAACCATTATGGACAATAACCACGGTGAGGTGTTAAGTACAAGTGGCAAAGGCCTTTTACCGGCCCTGAGCTGATGCCCTCTTGACAACAGTGGTGACTATCAGCACATAGGACATGAAGATCAAGACCATGGACAGAAGAAGGACTCAGAAGCCGATAAGCAAGGTGATAAATTCTTTGATGGTAGTGTCAGTACAGGGGAGCTTTATTAGTGGCCTGATGTCACAAAAGGAGTGGGTGATGGTACTGGCATCACAGAAGGGCAGACTGTACACAGAAGACACCTGAGTAGCAGCTGTGCTCAGGCCGATGCTCCAGGATCCACTCACTAATTGTATACATGCCCTTTTGCCCATGATGAGTGAATTCTGTAGAAGATTCAGAGGGCCACATGGCAATTGTATCCCATGGCTGTGAGTAAGAAGCAGTTGTTGACACCAGAAGTGAGGTAGAAGAAAAGCTAGGTGGCACAGCCTGGATTGGAGATGGCTTGCTTGGAGCTAAGGAGATTGGAGAGCATTCTGGGGATGATGGCCACCACTTAACAGGTCTTGGAAATGGACAGTACACTCATGAAGAAGTATATGGGTGTGTGAAGTTGAGTAGGGTAACTATCAAGCTGATAGCATTGCTACCAAGGGTCAGCAGGTACAAGGTCAAAAGGACCACAAAGAGGGTGAGTTTGTTGTGCCTCGCAAAAAAGAATAAACTTTCAAAGGTAAACTCTCTATCACAGCTGTGAAATTAGGACCTGGCATTGGGGAGACTCTGAGGCTAAATGAAATGAACTAGGAAGGCTGAGTGTCCAGTTTGGAAGCAGTAGGCTGAGATAGGGTCACCACCAGCCATGGGCAGGGACTCATGAAGTATGTAGTTTCAGGTGTCAGAAGCTCTAACATTCAGCTCCTTGCCAAGCACTCAAAGACCTATCAAGGTTCTTAGGACTCTGGGACTAGGGGGAGATATAGTGGGGAGAAGAGGAAAGAGTAGATATAAAAGGAGTACTGGAAACTCTAACTAGCTTGGCTAGATGCATAAGGGGACCAAAGAAGGCACTAGAATGAGGATGCACAGCCATGGATCTGCATCCAAACTTACCTAGTTTGATCCAGTAATGGTTCATCATGTGCCTGAGGCCCACTACAAAGGTGACCCTCTAGAGTGAGCCTGTTCAGACCAGGGTCAGATCATATGTGAGGCACATTCTTTGGGTGTCAGAGGCCAGATCCAACTCTCTTCCAAAGTGCTTTCTTTTGGTGAACCAAGACACAAAACACTGCCTTCCCTAAATGTCTCACATCTGCAATATGGCAGGAAGAGGAGACACTGTTTTTGTTTTTGTTTTTGTTTTTTATTTCTTTGAGGATAGTTCAGGGTGGACCCAGAGCATTCCATGGTCCAGAGCCAATTTGCTTTTTGGTCCTGGGTCTGTCCTGTGGTTTCCAGATGTCAGTTGTTTCAATACCTCATTCTCCCTCCTATTTGGGGGATGTTTATGCTTCTATTTTTCTCATTACTAAGCACAATAGAGACTCAGAAATTTTAAAATATTAGTAACTATAAGACAATGGCAATAAAAACAACAAAATATTTAAGCTTATACAAATGTCTGGTTTTAACCCCCATGTAAAAGGAGAAATGCTTGATTTTCTTTGCTCATTTTATTTATGTCCAATTGCTTACCTACAAAATAGAATAATAATATCTACTCTATATAGTTGCTATGGAGATTATATGAATTATTATATGTAAATTGCCAAGCTCCATTCTTGGTACATAATAGGAAAATAGCACATTGTATTTCTACTTCCTCCCCTCACCTGTCCTCCCCATCCCACTTAGGTGTATTCAGGCCACCCAAACACACACACACACACACACACACACACACACACACACACACACACACACACTTCCTCTCTTTTTCATGGACAGTTGTTAATTTCTCCCATCCCTATCAATTGGCAAGTCCAGTCTTCACTTTCCACACTCGTGTCTTTTCAACTCTATATTCTGAAATGTGTGGGGATGGAGGTGGAGTGGACTGGAGTCAAATCCACCTGAGCTTCAGCTCCCCTTACTCCATCTATGACCTTGGAAATATTTCTCACCTCTTTAGCCTCAATTTTCTCACAGGTCACATGAAAATAGGGCTACTGTCATTCTCAGAGGACTGATGTGAGGAAGCCATGGGAAGATGCCTCTATAAGGCAATTAGCAGAACTTGGTATAGAATATGTTGTCAATAAGTGGTATCCAGTGATAAATAGAGCCTGCAGCTATACTACATTTGTATCTGATCCTGTTAGATCTTGGAAGCTAAGCAGGGTTGGGCCTGGTTAGTACTTATATTGGAGACCACCTGGGAACACTAAGTGCTGTAGGCTTGGGAGAAGGACCTGGCAGCCCACTCCCAAAAATATCAGTCATTGAAAACCCTGTGAATAGCAGAGAAGCACTGACATAGTGCTGGGGCTGGCACAGTGTCAAGTAGTGTTCAACTCTTTTACATCAGGTCACTGTAAGTTGGACCCAACTCAAAAGCACCTATCAATAACAGTGATAAATATGACCATACATTTCACAATATAAACATTTTATGTCATGGTTTTATCTTCCATATTTCACATAGAATGAAAAAATTAAGATTATTGTTTGACGCTTCTCCTCTCTTAAGCCTGGCTTTACAAAAGGCTAAAAGGTGGTTTTCATCCAGCTAGCACTTGAATGGCAGATTCCAGTTTAGAGGAAGGTTTTCTACCCTTTGGAAACACGAGGAGAAGGAAATATCAGGGAAAGAAAGTCAATATTCCAGCAGAAGAAAGAATCCTGAGGATAGGTGCAGGATCTGGATGTTGGTTGTTGTGGGTGTGCCATTCCCAGTGCTACCCCAGCTCCAGAGAAATTATGGGAGAATCTCTGTGCCCAGGATCTCTCACTTCCAGCCTGGACTCAAGTAACATGGATATATCAGCCAGCCAGTCATTGACTTGTGTCTTCCTGGCCTCCAGTAGCAGTCTGAGGCAGGAAAAGGAAGAAACAATGGAGACTTCTATGTTTAGAGGAAATACACTTCCCAATATAAAGAGAGAAAATTAGATTTATTCAACCAGAGTCAGAGTTTCCATTACTTGCCTCCAGACCTGACATGCTAGCAATGTGATAGAGAGTAGTGAAGACAAGGCAATGTTTTCAGTCCCACTGGCTCACTCAGTGTGAGGAAATGGAGATCATACTTTGGGATAAATTGACCAATTAAGCTCTTTGAAATATCTGTCTGAGATTCTCTAAGTCTAGTGCCTTTTACTGAGTTTTTTTCAACATTTATGCTTTATAATTTCTAAGTTTAGTTGTACAACTGTGCACTTATTTTTTATGCTTGTCAGTATTCCCAGGAAAGAAAAAAAAAGAAAGAAAATGTGATATTCCATGAGACAAAGGTCATAAGGCCACGTTTAGTCACAGAAGAAGAATCCCTGCTTCATCAATCATGGAATAGGACTTACATTTCACCGGGCAGGGAGAGGCTCCTTCAGCATTCAGAAGAATAAGGCCTCAAACCACTGTTTTCAGGACTTCTTTTGTGCTGTAGCAGGCACAGTGCACAAAGAATCTTTTAAAGAGAAGGACTAGAAGAAAATCATAGAACCCACCGGGGTGTTTCTGTTGATTCCTTTCCATGATTACCCAGATCAGAGAGCAACAAATACAAGAAACAGTACCAAGTTCACCTCTGCTTCTTCACAGCCCTATTTCCTTAAGTCTGGATTGTAGACTGTCAGAAAGGACCATTTTCCTATGCCTTAGGACTCTGGAGCCCCTTTCCCCAATGCAGCAAAAGCAAGATCCCAAAAACATGATGTTTGAGGATCTCATTATAAAAGAGATTCACCAACCCAATCATGTAGATAGAACATAAGAGAATTTGGGGTTTTCACACAGGAGTAAATTCTTTGCATCAGGATATTTTCCTGCCCTGCTGAGGGGATGAAGACCTCTTGTCTCTTGATCACCATTATAGACAGAACCTCCAAACCCAAGCATGTTTAAAAATGTGACTTTTTTAGACAAGTCACTCACATTCTGGTGTCTCTATGTTCTAAGAGCTGAAGGTCCTGTCTCTGAGGTTCCTACAAGAACGTTCTAGGAACTGTGACTTATTCATTTATTGAGTTCTTCAACAAACTTATTGATCATTTCTCACATATCAGGTACATGGAATATATCATTAACTGAGGGTACTGTACAATTGCATGCCAATTCTGCTGGTTTTGTAGTATCTGAGCATCACTATGTATTATGTAGAAAAAGTTGAGGGCATTCTCTGTGAGGGAGAGCAGAGGGAGGCTTTCATCAGAGTCATTACTGCTGCCCCATCTTTGTCTCCCAGTCATTAGTTGACCAGATCCAGGCTTCTTTCCCTTTCAAAATTTGAGGCCCACAGAAGACTTTCCAAAGTGGGGAGGAAAATAAGATATCAAATCCACCAGGTTCCCTGTGCACTTTTGATAGTCATTAATTCCTAGTTCTGATGGCCAGTTTATGGCTTTCTCTTAGAGACTCAGAAAGTGGGAAAATTTCTCTTTCTAATTTCTAGTATACTGAGAAATGAATACTTGAAAGCAAGATAGATTATTGTAGTAGCTTTAACAAGCTATATAAACTGAGAGAGACAGACAAGTATGGAGTGGCACATAGGCATTCAGTTCATTCCACATAATCTCTTTCAAGGTCCTCAAACATTTACCCGAGAGGAATTGGAAGTACTCAGGCACATAGGCCAATGCAAGCCAGAGTCATAGTGTATTTATCCCTACTTGAGAACAGCTATATTTGTCAGCTTTTGTGTTACTGTGAAAAATACTTGACATAAACAAATTTATGAGGAGAAATATACATTGGGGTCATTGTTAGAGGATTTTAGTCCATAGGGGCAGGAAGACATGGTAGCAGGGCAGGTGGCAGGACCTGTGGCAGAGAACATCACATCTTAGTGATTAGGGAGCAGAAAGGATTACTGGCATTTGGGGCCTAAAACCTCTATAGAACCATGCTCTGTGACCTAATTCCTCAAAGCTATCTCACCTCCCAAAGTTCCATAGTCTCCCAGGATAGCACCACGAACAGGGGACCAAACATCCAAACACATGACCTTTGGGGGACATTTTAGATCCAAACAATAACAATGGCCAATGTTTAACCTCATCAGAACCCTTTGAAATCTTTCAGGGTGCAGCCAAAGGAATATATAAAGCAGGGTAGCAGCTCTTATCAAAAGCTGGAAATAATCAGCTATTCCTGGGCCCTATTTGTTTCTTCTTCACAGTTTTGTCCTAGGAGCTCTATTTAAATAAACACCTCTTTAAAATGAGAAAGAATGAAATGGAAACCCATGAGAAAGGAAAGAAAATCCAGATCCTGAAATTATGAATTGCAAAATGACTGATTTTTTAAAAAAATATGATTCTTATTGTACAATTACCTGAAACGAGATGCATTTAGGTGGAAAAAGGCTGAAAAAATCTGGAATGAATGAAGCTTTTTTTTTTTCTGAAATGGGGGAATATGTTTATGAATATATAGTCTGCATATTTTGGAAATTTTTTTATAACTTATTTATCTTGGGTTGTTGCATTTGGTTGTGAAATATAATATTGAATTCTAGCAGTTATAAAGGAATTTTTGTCTTTTTCCAGATTTTCATTTTAATGCTTCTCAGGTTTCATTTACCATTAACTATGATGCATGTTGCCTGCAGCCATAGCACTGTGGTGTCCGATCTGGTTAGATCTTGGAAGCTAAGCAGGGTTGGGCCCGGTTAGTACTTGGATGGGAGACCGCCTGGGAACGCTTTATGCTGTAGGCTTGTGAGAAGGACCCAGCAACTCACTCCCAAAAATCAATCAGCCATTGAAAACCCTATGAATAGCAGAGAAGTATTTACAATAGTGTTTCCCCTGTACATAGGTTGGCTCTGAGTCGGACACTGATCAATGGCACCTAACAATAATAACATCATGATGCATGCTATAGATCCCTAGAAGATACCCTTTATCAGAATAAGAAAATTTCCTTCTATTTTTGGCTTGTTTGCAAGTTTATCATGAATGGGCTGTTAAATTTTTAGCTAGTTCCTTTCCTGCATCCATTGATATGATTATATGCTTTTTATTCTTTAATTGGTTAGGGGTGAATTACATTAACAGATTCTTCTAATGTTGGTACATTCATATGTTTTCAAGACTAATCCTAGTTGGTCTTTTTATACACTATTGAATTTGAGTTCCTATTTTGTCATCTATCCATTATTAGCTGATAGTATCTTTTCCTGGCTTATCTATTTTTGGTACCCAGGGTTTGCAATTAGCAACCTCTTTAAATACTTGGGAAATTTCACACATTTCTATGCTCTTAGTTTAATGTTTTTTCACTACCACCATTTCCATTTTTAGGGTCATTAGCCTAGAAAAATCTCTGTTTCTTCCTAGCCTAATTATGGTTACACATATATGTATATATTGGGGGCAAGGAGTGTGTGGTGGCACATGCTTGTAATCCTGGTAACTTGGGAGGTTTGAGGCCAGAGGCAGCCTGTGTAAATTAGCAAGACATTGTCTTAATTTAAAAAAATAAAAAATGGGGTGAGGGTACATTTTAGTGGCAAATCTACTTGCAAAGTACGTGCAAAACCCTTTCCTGGTTAAGCTCCCAATAAGGAAAAAAAAAAAAAAAAGGGTATTTATCTGTATCTGTCCTTGGACTTCTTTTTCCTTACATTTTTTATCCTGACCTCCTGATTTTCCTTGATGAAAGTTATTATTTCTAAACTAATCTTCTCAAGCTTGTAGCCATAGTCCCCTGACATCCAATCTTGTCAGGTCTTGGAAGCTAAGCAAGACTGGGCCTGGTTAATACTTGGATAGGAGACTGTCTGGGAATACTAGGTGCTGTATGCTTGGGAGAAGGACTTGGTAGCCCACTCCCCTGCAAAAAAAAATCTGCCATTGAAAACGCTATGAATGGCAGAGAAGCACTGATGATAGAGCCTGGCATGGCACAGTGTTGGCTAGTGTTTCATCTGTTGTATGCAAGACCCTTAACAAAGACAATCTTTTCAAGGACATAAACTAAAAAAATAACATAAAATAACATTTTTATTGTTTTTGCTTACTTTTGTATTTTAACCAATTTCTATTTCATTATTATTGGCTTCTCTGGGCTTATTTTACCATCCTTTTACAAGTTCTTTAACTTAAAATCTTCATTTACTGTTTTCCAGTAAGTACAAACCTATGTTTCTGAGAACTTTTGGTGTTAGTTTTGATATGTAGTGGTTTTGTTAAGATTTAGTACTATACATTTTTTGTCTTGTTTATTTTTTTGTTGTTTTATTCAGTTTAGTTATTTAATAAAGAAGTCAAGAGCTCAGACCCTGGATTCAGGGTCCCTGAGATTGTGCCCCACTCTGCCACTACCTATGTGACTTTGGAGAAATTACCCAATTTCTCTGAGCTTCAATTTCTTTATTTGTAAAATATAAGGAACAACATTATCTGCTTGAAACAATTGTTATAAACATTGAATGAGAAAATGTTTTGAAAGTGCTTACAATGATGGCTAACATACAGCAAGTGCTATGTAAGTGTTTATTGGGTTTAGAATAATTACTAACATATAGTAAGTGCTATATAAGTGTTTATTAGAAAATATTTGGGTATATGAGAAAATGTAATGAAAAATTGTTTTTTCATTTTGTTTTTTTCATTGATATGTTTCCATTGGTTTTTTACATTGGTATGTTTTTTCATTTGGTTGATTTTTTTCATTTCATTACATTGAGGCATCTTTTGGGATCAGAAGAGTAAACATTCTCTGTATAAAAATTAGAGTTTCAGATCAGGCCTGTCAATTATCGCTATAATTCTCTTAAGCTCTATCAACCCATTGATTATTTGATCAGCCAGTTTCCAAAAGAAATGTATTAATGTCTGCAACTATGATTTGGTGTCAGTTTCTCCTGGTAGTTTTATCTTTTTTGGGTGGGGGGGGCAAAATACACTTTGAAGCTATGCTGTTAGGACATTGTAAATTCATGAATGGAATATCTTCTGGTGAGTAATTAGTTTATTAATATTACAAATGCCTTAGTGGTTTTCACTTTGAATCATATCTTGTTTGATATTACTAACACAGAATTAGGTTTCTTTTTTCTGTATTTGTCTGAATGCCATTCCAATTTCCTTATTGTCAAACTTTCTGTGTCATATTACTTTAATATATATTCTTTAAACAAGAAAGTGTCATATTAAAATTCATTCTGAGAGTGTCTTCATTTCTATGAGCTATCTTAATCCATTCATGTTTACTAGAATTAGATAAATTGTTGGATATTACTGTCATCATATTTTATATTTCCATTTACTAGGATTTGATAATTTCTATTTGTTTCCCTACATCCTTTTGTTTGATTGATTAACTTCTTGTTTCTATTTTCTGGATAGGAAGTGATACATCTACCATTCGTATTCCTCCCACAGTCATAGTAATTGTTATAGTTTAATTAATTTTTAATAAATAATCCAAATATGGCATAGAATTAAAATGCAAAATAGAACTGCATTATTTAAAAAATTGGTTTTCTGTTCAAGCATAATTCTTGCTTCTTAAAGGCAGCCACTTTCAACTCTTGTACCTGTTTTTTATTTTATGCACAGCCATATTCCTGCTGTATTATAGATAATATGAACATAATGGTGTTTCTTGATTCCTAAATGTTAGGCATTATCTCTTGACTTCCCAGCTCATTTGTAATCTCATCTGCATGCACATGAATATAAACACACCCACATACTTCCCCTCCTGTCATCCTATCAGTAAAAGTTAAATCCATTTTCAGAATATACATTATTATGGTATGCAAATATTATTCACAACTCAGCCACACAGCTTACTAGAAGTGCATATTTCTTCCTGTGTGATTTTTTTTCTTGCTGAAGTTTTATAATTGACTGCTTTTACTTGTTTAGGTTTTAATTATCTATAATTAATCAACATTCAATCTTTATACCAGAGTTATAAAACTTTTTGCATAGAGTTAGATATAATCAAATATATCAGGTGATTGATTCAAGCCATGTTTATTTATTTAGATAGACTGCTACATATTTAGTTTCTTTTTGTCTTAAGACTATCATTCTGGAGTCCTTTTCTCTCCTTCCAACCTGAATTGCATTCTTCTGTAGTGCTGCTATAATCCTAGAGCTTTTCTTTTTCTTTTTCTTCTTCTTTTCTTTTCTTTTTTGCTTGTTTTTGTGTGATATTAGGGGTTGAACCCAAGGCCTTGCACTTGCATGCTTTGCAAGTGCTGGACCACTAAGCTGCACCCCAACCCCATTTTTTTTTTTTTACTTTTTGAGACAAGGTCTAGCTAAATTATGCAGACTGCCTCTGGTCTTGAATTTGCAATCCTCCTGCTTCCGCCTCCTGAGCCGCTGGGATTACAGGCATGCACCACCGTGCCCAGTTTATAATCCTGGAACTTTTCTTCACTGACATGCTGGAATTCCATTGCATCTCACCTATATTAGTTTTCTGGTTTCCTGGATACTTTGTTTTGATTAAACACCTCTTCAATAACTTTCTGAGCACAAGAGGATGGGATGTTATCTCTCTGAAAACGTGTTTATTATATCCATGCGTGTTGTGAACAGTTTGTTGGGTGTACTAACTTAGCTTATAAATAATTTCTACTCCTTAAGACCTGGCCTCATTATTTTCTAAACTATTGTAACTGTTTAAAAGTTTAATTTCATTTGAAATCTCATTCTTTTAAATATGAACTTTATTTCTTTATGAACTTCTTTTCTTCTCTCTTTTATTTTTCTGGAAGCTTTTAGCATTTTCCTTTCTCTCTAGAGTTTCTATAACACATGATGATGGCTTTCAATGTGTGTTCTTTTCTTATTTTTTTCCCTGTTATGCTAACCACTCGATCTGGAAATTTATAGTCCTCAAAATTTTGAAAAAATTTTTTCATTTGTGTAGTATCTCCTCTATTTTCGTTGTTTGCTAGTTCTGGAACTTGTATTTGTTGGACAATACACCTCTTCTATCAATTCTCACATTATCTATTTTGTTTCCCATTTCCTCTTGTTGTCATTGCTAGGTGCCATCGAGTTGAGTCCGACTCATAGTGATCCTCATAGGGTTTTCAATGGCTGACTGTTTCAGGATTGCCTTGGGAGTGGATTGCCAGGTCCTTCTCCCATTTTTGGGGTGCTGGGAATTGAACTTGGGACCTCCGAGACTGCAGCACAGTGATCTACCAACTGAGCTAAATCCCAGCCCTCCCATTTCCTAGCTTTTCTTTTATAGTAGTACTTTCTGGAAGACTTCAGGAAAATTCTCTTCCAATTTGTGAATTTATTAATGGAATAAATTGTCTTATTTTTCAATTATTTCCTCCTCCTCTTCCTCCTCTTCCTCCTTCTTCTCTTTCTCCTCCTTCTTCTCTTCGTCCTCCTTCTTTTTCTCCTATTCCTCTTCTTCTGCTTCTCTTTCTCCTCCTCTTTTTAGTACTAGAGGGTTGAACTCAGGGTCTCTCTCATGCTAGGCAAGTGTTCCACCACTGACCTGAATCCCCAGCCTCCTTTTTTATATTTTATAGTTTTTTCTTTGATGCCATTGGAGTCTATTTCAAATTTATCTTTTTATATAAATCTATTTCATGCCTACAGCCATAGCACTGTGGCATGGATCCTGTCAGATCTCGGAAGCTAAGCAGGGTCAGGCCTGTATAGTACTTGGATGGGAGACTGCTTGGGAACACCAGATACTGCAGGTTTGGGAGAAGGACCTGGCAACCCACTCCCAAAAAACAATCAGCCATTGAAAACCCTATGAATAGCAGAGTAGCAGGGACAATAGTGTTTTACCTGTTGTACGTAGGGTCGCCATGAGTCAGACACCAACTCCACAGCACCTAACAACAATTCTCTTTCATAGACACATTCTATTCTCTCATCTCTTTGAGGGTATCATATTTTTATACATATACACATATACTTTTATAATTTTTCTCCTCTTTCATGCACTATGTCTCTATATTTTCCCAATTTTCTTATTTTTTTTCTGCTTATTTGCCCCATTGTGGTCTTCCATGGTAGAAACCACCTTGGCTGTCCATTCATAGCTAAGAAAGAAGCTCTAGCAAGCCAGTTGGAAGTTCTCATGTTTGTCTGCATATACAGGGTGATAAAATGACAAATAATTTTTCATTGGGAAGCACGCAGATATTGGTATCTATAAGCATATTCTCTCAGGATTTTTCATTTTTCCAGGATAATTTCTCTAATGTTATTTCTTATGGATGCAAACTTTGCTGTCAGGATTGTGGGGCTCAGAGGAGAAGGGGCCTGGAATGGCAGGTGGAGGTGGAGTGTCTTTTGGCTTTGAATGTGGAATTTTTCTTAATTCCTCTTTTCTACATAACATTTCTTCTCTAGGTTGAAAATCTCTCTGAAAAATGTAAATCTCAACTACTAATTATCTGAATGTGGGAAGTACATTCACTTTGGGAACTTTGGACTTTTGAAAACTGAATCAGCTATAAAGTTTAGTAAGTCTGGTTGCTCTGTTTTCCAGAGAGAGACATTTCTCTGTTTTCCAAGACTGAGTGCTATCCAGATAACCTTGAAATAATCATCTGGAACAAAGGGAGCCAGTTCTTCTGTTCATAAAATGTGCAGAAATGTAAAATACCCAAGGAAAATTATCACAATCAGATTAAACATGTATGTTGTTCTTGTTAGGTGCCATTGAGTTGAGTCCAACTCATAGCAACCCTATGTAAAACAGAACCAAACACTCTCCAACTCGATGCCATGCACACAATCTTTTTATGTTTGAGCCCACTGTTGCAGTCACTATATTTCTTTTCATTTGGCATCATGCCACATCAATGAAAGGTGGTCCCAGAGGCACTACTCCATTCTCATCATTAAAATGGACTTTACTTTGAGGAGGCAACTCTTCTCCTTTCGTTTCTTGAATGCCTTCCAGCCTGTGAGGCTTGTTTTCTGGCCACTCTACTTGACAGTGCTTCTTGGCTATTCATAGGGTTTTCAATGACTAATTGTTTCAGGAATGGGCTGCTGAGTCCTTTTCGCTACTGTATCTTTGTCTGGAAGCTCAGCTAAAACCTGTCCATCATGGGTAGTTCTGCTGGTATCTGAAATACCAGTGGCATAGCTTTCAGCATCACGGGAATATACAAGCCCCTGCAGCACAACATACTTACAGACACATGGGGGCAAACATGTATAGCAACAATTAAAAAGGAAAAAAGATATGTGTGGGGCAGTGAGTGGGTATAAATATTGGTCTCTATAATACAGCGCAGAAGCACTAAACGTTACCTACAGGAGAAAATATCCATAGTTTATTTTTTTTACAAGGAGTGTATTTTTTAAAAATAAACTCTTTTAGGGAGTTTGTTTGGCAGCTCTAGAGGGAAGGTGGGTACAGTTACTTGAATAACCTTGACCAAACAACCAAATTATAGTCTTCCTCTATTGGGGATGGCTGTCCTCTTGGACCAAGCATACAGTTTCAGGAAGGATGCACATGGAACAGGGAGGGAGGATGGGAATACCTGCCTTGCTAGATAGATTAGCCAAATCAACTCTGATGACCAATAGGGTGACAGATATCACAGCCAGCTTGCCCTCACAATCCTTAACATTTTCTAATTGTGCAAGAAAGGGGATTAATCATGACATTTCCATACGTACATATAATGTACTTCAATCAGATTTGGCCGCTCCATTATTCTTTGTTATTGTTTTCCTCTCTCCCATTTATCCCCTTGTACATCCCTTTTATTTTCATGTCCTTTTATCCCCCCTCTAGATTCCTAATATGATAGCCAACATATATATGTCTTTGTGAGACTGGCTTATTTCACTTAACATAATAATCTACACTTTCATTTTCTTGCAAATGACACATTTCATTCTTCTTTATGGCTGAATAAATCTCCATTGGGTATATACACCTCATTTTCTAAAAACATTCATCTGTGGATGGACATCTAGACTTGTCCCATAATCTAGCTATTGTGCATACTGCTGGAATAAACATGGGTATGCAGGTATTTCTAGAGTAAGCAGACTTTAATTCTTTTGAGTATATGCCCAGAAATGGTGGAGCTGGATCACATAGAAGTTCTATTTTCATTATTTTTTTTGAGGAATTTTCATGCTGATTTCCATGGTGGCTGAACTAATTTACATTCTCACCAGCAGTGTATAACGGTTCCCGTGTTGGAGACAGAGCTTTCTAATTTTTTGACAGCAAAAATACATTGTATTTTCCAACATTTTTTGTCAAAGATATAGAGACAGAGAAGGCATATTATTCACGAAGTTATATGAATCACTTGCTATATAAAGGAAAATGTAATGTATTTTGATTTTTTTAAAACTAGAAAACTCTATCTCCAACATTTGAGCCATTAAAAAATGAAGAACCTTTATCATGGAGAGATTGATGTTGTTGTTGTTAGGTGCCGTCGAGTCGGTATCCAACTCATAGCAACCCTCACAGGGTTTTCAATGACTGACTGTTTTGGGATTGCCAGGCCCTTCTCCCATCATGGAGAGATTAGAGATAGATATTTACTATGAAGATGAATGGTTATTTACCTTGATGTGTAGATTCCTCAAGGTTTGTAAAGATATGAAGTTAATAAAAATAAATAGTAGGAAGTTCTTTGTATCTGGCAGGAAGGGGCAGATAAATTTCAGTGAGAAAATGCAAAATAATGCATCAGAAAAAAATGGCATACAGGATACTCAAAGCACTATGTATTCTAAGTTATTAATGAAAAAAAAAAGTGGGATTTGAAGCCATGATGGACAATTTGTAAGTATATATAGGTGTCATTTTGTTTAAGGAGATATGCTTACTGAGGAAGTAGCAAAAACAAAACAGGAAACTTCATGCAAATCCTTGATCACCTTCAAGCAGTGGGGTGAATTCCTCCTTGCTACTAGTAAAGGTTCATAGAAGAGCTGGGGAAACCCCCGAGTGAGATTGCAAGGGCTCCATGTGTAAGTAACCTGATAAGAAGAGACTCTGAAGTTTGCAGTGGCAGAAGCAGAGAAGGGATATGATTCATTTCAACATAATAATGTGTGGTGTGAACAGACTTTATATAGACTCCTTCAACACACAAGTCACACAATACTAGGAAGTATGTGATGGCATATTCCGTTCAATCAAAGTCAGTGTTTGTATTTTGGAAAATCCCACATACCAAGGCACTTTTCAAACCTGGTCATAACTGGGTTTCTCTTTCTTCTTTATAGCAGGTCCCAAGGACTCGGTCTCCTTAAAGCTGCCACCAAGCCATATAACTCTAGTTCTATCAGAACTACTCCTTATTCTAAGGACATGTTCTTCCTTAATTGTGACAATAATGATCATGGCCAACATTTTTGAGATGTTACTTTAAGTCAGTAGCTTTGCTCAATGATTTATGCATTTTGAGACTCAAATATTCCTATAAGGTAAATAGTAATATACATTTTACAGACAAGGAAGAATGTTACAGAGAGTTTTAGATTTTGCCCAAAATGAAATAAAAATCAGTCATATGCCCACTGGCTACAATACCTAGGTATTTAACCACTGAGCTGCAGTGATTTGCTTACTGCTTACTTGTATCTTATACATTCTAGTCCCCCTAAGGGGATGACTTCAAAGGCACATGTGTCATTTACCCTTCCCTTGCTATATTGGATAATATTTCCTTTATTGTGTTTTCTTCCCCTAAAACTGATTTAGGTGTCCCTCCTTATTCTTTCATAGCATCCTATATTAATCTCCCTCAGATCACCCCTTAATCTGTTCCCTCATTTTTATTTATCCATTCTGTCCTATTAATACTGAGTTATTTAACATCAAAGACTCTTTCCAAGTAATTATTCATTTCATTCAATAAATATTTATTGTGCAACTATTATGTACTCCCCCGTGTATTTGTCAGATTGTCATGCTGTGGGGGCTTGTATATTGTGATGCTGAAAGCTATGCCAATGATATTTCAGATACCTACAGGACCACCCATGGTGGACAAGTTTCAGCTGAACTTCCAGACTAAGGTAGACTAGGGAAATGGACCCAGCAGCCTACTCCTAAAGCAATTAGACATTGGAAATCCTATAAATAGTAGAGAAGCACTGTTCAATATGTCAGAGAATGAGATCCCCAGGCTGGAAGGCTTTCAAGAAATGACTGGGGAAGAGTTGTTTCCTCAAAGTAGAGTTGACCTTAATGATAAGAATGGAGTTATGCCCCTGGAATCACCTTTTGCTGATATGGTATGTTGCCAAATGAGAAGAAACATAGTGATTGCAACAATGGGCTCAAACATAAAAAGATTGAGTACATGGCACAGTGTTCGGTAGTGTTTTGTCTAGCTATAATTAGGGTCGCTATGAGTCGGATCCAACTTAATAGCATCTACCAATAACAACAATTATGTAATAGCAATTGAATCCATAGACCTTAACATATAATTAAGTGACAAGAAATATTTGATGAATGAATAAATGAGTTAATGTTCTTTTTGGGATTTTTCTGTCCTTAAGAACAGTTTTGAGTTTTACTGTTAATCTCATAGAAGACAGGAGTTAATTGCACAATCACGTTGAGTAAGTTATAAAATTGTTTTTACGTAAACTTCTGGCAATTGTTGCTCTTTGGCTTCAGTTTCTGATTCTCTTTCCAAAGTAGTCAATGGATATCTTCATGTTTAAGCACTCCACCTTTGATATTTTTGCTGGTGAGTAGCTTCAAACTTTATATACACTTAGAACTTGCGATGTAACATTTACTATGTTTCACATAATTCTCTAAGCAGATTGATGTCTTAATTAATTTAATCCTCACAAGTCAGTGAAGAAGATGTGATTATTGAGTCCATTTTAGAGATAATGAAACCGAGACACAGAAATTAAATAACATGACCGTGGCTATACAGTTGGGATCTGGCAAAACCAGGATTTGGTCCTGCATAACATGGCTCCTAAGTCCATGCTTTTAATCATTGTGTCATATTGTCTTTCTTGACACTCTATACCCTGTTGGGGACATAACAATGATGTGTTATTCATCTTCTCATCTTTGTAGCAAATTATCTCAGATGGCCAACTTCATAAAGAAAATTATTTAGCTCAGAGTTTGAGGTTCCAAGGCATGGTACCTTGGTACCTTGGTACCTTGGTACCTCAGCATTGGCTGAGTTCTAGTGAGAGCCCCTCGACTGTATCATCACATCACAGTGGATGGTAATGGGAGTGTATGCAGGAGCAAGTGATCACATGGAGAGGCTGGAACCCAGAGAGAGTCTCTGGGATCAGGCACAGGTTTTTACAAAATATGCTCTTGGAGAACTCCTTTAAGCCCCACTACATTGTAGTTACCACTCTCCCTGTGGGGCTCACTCCTCTCAGTCTGGATGTTCAGTAGAGTGGCACAGCTGTGCACACAGATAACTAAACACAATTCACCTGAGACACTTGGGTGAAGGGTGAGGACTCCTACAGCCCTCAGGAGTGCTGGGAGACGGGAGAAAGGAAAAATCTGCGGGCACTTTTGCCTTGTGGAACCCAAAGCAGCTCTTTATTGTCTCTCTCTCTCTGCCCTGACAAGGGCTGAGAGAAACCCAAACAAGTGTTAGTAGCCTAAGTGCTGCAGCTGTTTTTGCTGACTCAGGGGCAGCTGCAGCTCTTCTGCCTCTGGCGCTGGGACTGGAAACCACCTTCAGCTTTGGCCTCTTGGTGCTGGGTCCAAGAGGCTTTCCTCAACTTGCTTGTAGTCCGTCTTTCCTTGAGAGCACTGTCTAGGTGTCCTGGTCTTGGTGATCATGAGGAGAGATGCTTCCGTGTTGCTGATCAAATCCAGAGAGAGTCCTTTCCTTGTCTGTGGTCCATCTGCAATGGAGTTGCATAGCATATAGGCAGCAAGCAACCAGCAGCTTGCAGCATCACCATCAGTAGCCAGCTCTCAGCATGCAGAGCAAGCTTTGTTTATAAAGTCTTAGGTAACTACCTTAACTGCCTCAAGATGTCAATCAGGTGGGGGCATGAGGCGCTAGGTGCAATCAATTTAGGAGTGACATTCAAATAAAGAGTGAAACCAGATGTCACTGCTAGAGCAATCAAGGGGGAGATCCTTGATGACCAATCAGGGGACAAGATGAGGGTTGGATAATTCCCTACATCTCCCCATTCTTTCTGGCCTTGTGAATCCTCCCATGTCCATTGCCATTCAAGATTAGGCAACTTAGTACTTACGTCTTATTTGTGCAATTGACATGCTCCTGGCGATGCAGTATAACTATTATAGGACCATTTGCATCTCCCTCTAGTATTCAGTCATTGTGGGTAGGAGGGCCTGTAGGAGGTGGCACCTCAGTCATGGAGTATTGGCCTAGGATGGCCACTATCTAGGTAAACAACTATGTTTGCCCTGTTCTTCTCTGATGGCTTTGACATCCCTCACTTCTGTGATGTGAGACCACTGCTGAAGTTGGCCTGCCCAGACACCACTGTCAATGAGATCGTCAACTTTGTTGTCATTTTCTGTGCCCATGCTCTATCCATGGGTCTGATGTTTTACTATGTCCTTATCTTCTCCACCATCCTTAAGAACGCTCCAGCTTAAGGTCAGAAGTTCTTTGCACCTGTGCCTCCTGCTTCATGGTGGTCACCATCCATATGGCTGCATCTCCACCATCAACCTCAAGTTCATATTCCAGAGTTCCCTGGAGCAGGACACACTCATCTCAGTGACCTGCACTGTCTTCACTCCCCTAATGATCCCTGAGGTGGAAAGCCTGAGGAACAAGGAGGTCAAAGATGCACTGCACAGAGGACTGGAGAAGAAAGTGTTTAACTCAGAATGCATCAAATTTGTGGTGGCTTCTCTTCATGTATTAATTCTCCAAAGTCTTAATAGTCAGGGGAATTGTGTTCTTCCAATCACAAGGCTAGGCATTCTCCTATGGAGTCTGCTGTTGGAACAAGAGACATTTTCTCTCAGATTGGCTGTCATATTCCCATGAAACCAGGTGAAAGTGCCTGAGAGTTTGGCCAGTTCATGCTGAGTAGTGAAAAAAAGTGGAAGATTTATGTTAGAATATCTTGTAAAAAACTTCAGAAGCTTTAAGATCAGGGAAACTTCAGATTTCAGAGGAGGAAGTGGGATATGTCAGGTTAAGTGTTCCCTTTTCACTTTTTACCCTCATGTTTTTATTTGTTCATAAAGTCTGGTACAAATTTACTGGTTCCTCATCACCTTTACCTGTGGAACCCATAGTGAGCCTTGACTCTATGCTACTTCTCCTCTTCAATGTTGTCTTGTATTCTGAATCAGCATTGCTGCGGGTTATAAAGACTGGGACTTAGTATCATACTCATGATAAAGTTCTTACATTTTTATACTACTTTTCAGTTTATAAGGAAGTCTGGAATACAGAACTTCATTTGAACTACAATGAAAGCTGTAGGAGAGGCAGGATAACAATTATCATCCTTGTTGTATAAATGAAGAAATTAGATGCATGTAGATTAAATCAATTTGCCCACAAAAAGCTAGATAGTTGTAGGGTCAGGATTTAGACCTAGTTCCTCTAGTTGTCTTTTACCCTCTCCTATGAATAGAATTATAAGAAGCAGAAACTTCTTGAGTAAAGGCCTTCATTGAAGGCAGTAGTCATGGATGCACAGGGTGTTTTTTTCTGTGCATTTTATATTAAAAAATCTCCTCCTCTTGACACTTCTGTCAGAAATTGCCAAAATGATTTGACTACCCTCTTATGAGAAATTGTCATTAATCTGTGATGTTTGAGATATGAATGGCATGCCCTTGAATGTGGCACTGTCATACACTGCATAACCTACAAAATCCTGCTCTGCAAATCAGACTACTGGCATGAGAAAAGACAAACTGAAAACAAGTAGGTGCCTAGTTTCTTCTCCCAAGTCTATTAACATCTGAGTTGTCTGAAAGACTGAAGGCAATGACCTTTGGCTAGAATACTTCCAGTTTCTCTAACTCATATCTGATCAAGAGTGTGCTTAAGACTTATTAGATCTGGAGTTTTTACAAGGTAGAAGCCAACACTGGGGATCTTAGATTGAGGAAGTTTTGTTGTTCCCTGTGAACCAGACTCATCTTAAATTCTGCAAAAAGGTACAAGCATGCATTCAGGTCGAGATTGCAGTTATGGACACTGCCAGCCTTCTAGGATATCTTTCTATTCATAATTTACACATACAGGGGCCATAATATTAAATTCCCATTTCTGAGCCTGGTGTTTTTTATTCTAGAATCAAGGAAGGAAACATTCATCCATTAAGTATTTACTACCCAGCAACTTCTGTGCTGGAAATATTATGTATATTATTTAATTCAAATTGTCCTCATATATCCTCCAAACCTTAGTATAGCAATTCTTTTACTCACTTATTCAAATGATATTGATTGAAGGCTTCATTACCTGCTTATGTTAATGTTTGAAAGCTGGGTTTTAGAACATACACACCCTTTCAAACTTTTTGACCATAGGAACTGTTTCAACTCTTACAAGTTTTTGAGGACACTATGAGTTTTTGTCCATATTATTTAATTATAGTAGAAATTATAATGCAGAAAGTTTGAAACTATTTATTTGTTTAAAAATAAAGAAATACTATATGCTAATAAATAATATGTTGTGAGACATAACTATGACTAAAACAAAAAAATTAGAAGAGTAGCACTAACATATTTATTAAATATCTATCACACCTGACTTAGTAGAAGATAGTGGGATTTTTCCATCAAAATTCCAATGATATATTTAACAGAAATAGAAAAAAAATTGTAAAATTGATATGGCAGTACAAAAGAACCAGTATAGACAAAAAAATCCTAAACAGCAAACACAGTGCAAGAAGCATCACAATATATGACTTCAAACTACACTAGAGGGCCATGGTGGCAAAAACAGCTTGGTACTGGCACAAAAACAGGCATAAGGATCAATGGAACAGATTAGAAACCCAAATATTCACACACACAACTATAGTCACCTGATCTTTGACAAAGGTGCCAAAGGTGTGCATTGAAGAAAAGATAGCCTTTTCAACAAATGGTGCTGGGAAAACTGGATATCTATATGTAGAAAGGAGAAGGGCCTGGCAATCCACTCCCAAGGCAATCCCGAAACAGCCATTGAAAACCCTATGAGGGTCGCTATGAGTTGGTTACCGATTCGACGGCACCTAACAACAACAACAACATATGTAGAAAATGAAAGTAGCACCATATTTCTCTCAACCTGTACAAAAGTCAACTCAAAATGGATTAGAAGTCTCAATATAAAACTGGAAAATTTGAAATTATTAGAAGCAAATGTAGAGAGTACACTCCAACACATGGGCATATGCAAGTTCTTTCTTAACAAGGCTCTAGTAGCTCAGTAGATAGCACCAAGAATTGACAAATGAGATTACATAAAATTAAAAAGCTTTTGCATAGCAAAGGAAACAATTAATATAATAAAAGGAGAGGGGAAAGAATGGGAGAGAAATTTTGCTTCCCATACATCTGACCAAGGATTAACATCTAGAATATACAGAGAACTCAAGAAATTTAACACCAAAATACCTATAATCCAATAAGTAAGGGGGATGCCTGTCATAAGATATATTGGATAACACTCCCCTTTCCTACACTGGCTTTTAAAATCAGAAAAAGAACTGGCAGCAAGCATAAGGAAGCATCACTTATGGGAGTGGTGAGCAAGGAAACCATTAAAAAGATCATAGACCATGTTTATCTTTGAGCATTTTTTTTTTTGGCTCACTGGAGTATTTCTGTGTCCTGTATAGGAGAAGAAAAGAAATAGGATATAGAGCTAGGGTTAAAAGGTGCTAAGGAGGGTTTATTACCCACTGGTGCTCAGTATACAGATAGGAGTTGGGCTTTCAAAAGCTTGTTTTCCTGTTGATTTTCTTATTCTTTGATCCAACCAGTATATGTGAGTCTATGCTGTCCTTCATAGCATCATCTGAGAATCAAATGAGACCCTTTCTTTGGATTGGTAATATCATGTACAGATAGAAACACCTGGACAGATTTTTTTAATAGTAGTATTCTTTAATCTTACAGACTGGAGTTCAGAGCTAGAAAGTACAGTTAAAAATCTAAGAAAAAAGAATTCCATGTTTGCATTTGTTTAAACATTGTCTATTCATAGGCCTTTCCTCTTTATCACATGTCAAATTATATATGTGTACACATATCTTTGGATCTGTTTGATGAATCTATTTTGACTATTTTTATGCTAACTATATACAGTTTCAATTACTTCAGATTGATGGTATGTATACTGATATTTGTTAGATCACGAAATTCATTGTTTTTTTCTAAAATAGCCTCATCTGTTTTAGTGCATTGTTAAAGATAAGGCCCATGAAAGTATTGATTCTGTTTGTCATTTTGATCCCAGTACCTCTCGCAACTTTAATAATTCTTGACATAAGTACAGTACTCAATAAATCCTTTTAGGTTAAGAAATGAACTTATGCTTCTGAACTAATTTTAGAGCTGATTTGGTAGTATTGATGCCCCATCCTACTGGGGTTCTTTTTTAGATTGCACTGAATTTGCAGATGGATTTGGAAAGAGTTGACATCTTTGTGTTGTTGCAACTTCCAATCAATTGTTATGGCTCTATGTTAGTCAAACTTTGTTGCTGTGGAAAATATCCATGGGAAACAGTTTAAAAGAGAAAGATTTACTTTGGCTCATAGTTTCAGAGGTTTTAATCATAGTTTATCTGGATTCATTTCTCTGGGATTGAGGCAAAGCAGAATATTATGGTAGTGGGAGTATGTGGCAGAGGATGCTCACTTCATGGTGACCAGGAGGCAGACAGAGTAACAGGAAGGGTCAGTAGTAAGATATATCCTTCAAGTTGATGTCTCCAGTGGTCCATTTTCTCCTGTTATGCCCCTTCTTCTACATTTCCAACACCTAACAACAGTTAATTTGAATTCTGAGTTTATCAATTGACCAAGCTACTTATTAGATCAGTATCCTTGTGCTCTAATTGTCTCTGGAAATGCCTTCATTTTCATGTTTATTGGGCATTTGTATTTCTTTTGAGAACTGTCTGTTCAGTTCTATTGCCCAATTATTGATTGGATTATTTTTTGTTTTTCTTTTGTATTTAATTTTTGGGGTTATTTCTATATACTAGCTGTTAATCCTCTATCAGATGTATAGTTGACAAAGATTTTCTCCCATTCTGTGGGTTTTCTCTTCATTCTATTGTTTCCTTCGTTGTGTAGAAGTTTTTTAGTTTCATGTAATCTCATTTGTTAATTATTCATATTATTTTAATATATTAGATAAAATATATTATTTTAATATATTAGAGTCCTTTAAAGAAAGTACTTCCCTATGCCTATGTGTTGAAATGTGTTTCCTACATTTTTTTCTAGTCAGTTCAAAGTTCCCAGTTTTGTACAGGGTGAGATATATGGATCTGCTTTCACTTATCCACATGTGGATATACAAGTTTCCTAGCACTATTTGTTGAAGAGGATATCGTTTCTCCAAAGCATAGTTTAGGCCCCATTGTCAAAGATTAAGTGGCTATAGCTGTGTGGGTTTATTTCTGAATCTTCTATTCTATTTCACTGATCTTCATGTCTGATTTTTTTTTTTTTGCCAGTACCAAGTTGTTTTTATTACTATGGCCCCGTAATATAGTTTGATGTAAGGTAAAAACAACAACATTGTATTGTCTCCTGCATTATTTTCTCTGTAAGATTACTATGACTACTCAGGGTCTTCTGTACTTCCATAAGAATTTTAGGATTATTTTTCCATTTCTGTGAAGTATGTCATTGGAATTTTGATGGGGATTGCATTGAATCTGTAGATCACTCTTGGTAGTATACACATTTTCACAATATTAATTCTTCCTATCCATGAGCAAGGGAAGTCTCTCTATTGCCTTTCCATCTCAATTTCTTTCTTTAATGTTTTGAAATTTTCATTGTAGAGGTATTTAGGATCCTTAGTTAGATTTATTCTTAGGTGTTTTTATGAGGCTACTGTGAATAGAATTATTGTTTTAATTTCTTTCTCATCATGTTCATTATTATTATATAGAAATGAAAATGAGCTTTGAATATTGATTTTGTATACTGCTAGTTTACTGAAGGTACTTATCAGATCTCAGAGTTTTCTCGTGCAGTCATTCAGGTCTTTTAAGTATAGGGTCATGTCTGAAAACAGAGATAATTTGACTTCTTTGTTATCTATTTGTACATCTTTTTTCTCTTTTTCTCTTTTTCTTTCTTTCTTTCGTTCTTTCTTTTTTTTTTTTTTTTTTTTTTTTTTTTTTTTTTTTTTTTTTTTTTTTTTTTTTTTTTTTTTTTTTTTTTTTTTTTTTTTTTTTTTTTTTTTTTTTTTCAGTACTGGGGGTTGAACATAGGACTTTGTGCTTGCATGCTTTGCAATTGCTGGACCACTGAGCTACATGCCCAGTCCATTTTTTTTACATTTTGAGACAGGGTTTTGCTAAGTTACACAGACTGCCTCTGTCTCAAGCTTCTGATCCTCCTGCCTCTGCCTCCTGAGTTGTTGAGATTATAGACATGTGCCACCACATCTGGCTCAACCTTTTATTTCTTTTTCTTGCCATCTTGCTCTGGGTAAACTGCAGTCCTTATATTGAACAGAAATGGAAAGACTAGACACTTTTTTCTTGTTGCTGATTTTAGAGGGAATGCTTTCAGCTTTTTGCCATGTAATATAATGTTGGCAATAGGTTTGTTGTATGTAGCCTCTATGATGTTGAGGTATGTTCTTTCTATTCTCAGTTTATTCTGGACTTTTATCATGAAGAGATGTTAGACTTTGTCAAAGGCTTTTTATGCATCTATTGAGATGCTTATGTTTTCTATTACTGAATCTATTGATGTGTTAGAGTTATTGATTTGTATATTTTTAATCAGCTTTGCAACTGTGGAATGAAACCTACTTAATATGGTGTACGATATTTTTTATGTGCTGTTGTACTCAGTTTGCAAGTGTTTCATTGAGGAATTTTATGTTTTTATTCATTAGAGAAATAGTCTATAATTTTCTTTTTTGTTGTATCCTTCTCTGGTTTTGGTATCAGAGTAATACAGGCTTCATAGAATGAGTTTGCTAGTATTCTTTCCCTATAGTTTGATTAGGATGGGAATTGATTCTTCTTTAAAGGTTTTATAGAATTCATCTGCAAACCCATTAGGATCTGGACTTTTCTTTGTTGAGAGTTTCTTTATTACTGCCTCCATTTCATTTCTTGTAATAGGTCTGTTTAAATTATTTACATCTACTGGATTTAATTTTGGTAGGTCATCTGTGTTAAGGAATTTGTTCATTTCCTCTGTATTTTCCTTTTTTGGGGGAGTACAAATTCTCAAAATAATTCTTGATGATCCTCTGTATTTTGTTGATGTCTGTTGTAATGACTACTTTTTAATCTCTAATTTTATTAACGTGGATCTTCTCTCTCTTTCCATTGGTTAGTTAGGCTAAGGGTTTATCAATCTTGTTTGTCTACTCAAAGAATCAACTCTTAGTTTCACTGATTCTTTGTGTTGTTCTTTATTTTCCATTTTTGTCTTGATCTTTATTATTTCTTTTTGCTTACTATTTTTGAGAATAACTTGTTGTTTTTCTAATGCCTTAAGGTGTAACACTAAGTTGTATATTTTACCTTTCTCTGATTTTTTTGATATAAGCACTGATGGCAATGAATTTCTCTCACAGAACTGCCTTTGCTGTATACCAAAGGTTCTATAGGATTATGTTATCATTTTCATGTGATTTTAGGAATTTTTAAAATTTTCTCCATGATTTCTTCACTGATCCATTGCTTGTTCAAAAGTATGTTTTCCAATTTCTATGATTTTTTAATATTTTTATAGTTCATCTTGCTATTGATTTCTAGTTTTATTCCATTATTATCTAATAAGATACAAGGAATTGTTTCAATTTTTCATATTTGTCAAGGCTAGTGTTGTGAGCTAAAATGTGGTCTATTTTAGAAAAAAATTCCTTGTGCTTACTAGAAGAATATTATAGTGCCTCTATTGGGTGGCATATTCTGTTGACGTCTGTTAAGTATAATTGTTCTATGATATTGTTCAACTCTAGGGTTTCTGTGTTGATTTTTTGTTTGAATGATCTGTCTATTGATGAGAATGGAGTATTGAAGTCATTCATTATTATCGTACCTGGATGTATTTCTTTATGGTCAGTGATGTTTACTTTATGAAATTAAGTGTGTCAGTGTTTGAAACATAAATATTCACATTAATTGTCTTCTTGATTGATTGTTCCATTTATTTACATGTAGTGACCTTCTTTGTTTATTCTAATTAATTTTGGGATGACATCAACTTTGTCAGGTATCAGTATAGCAATCTCTGCCTTTTCTTGGCTTCCTCATGCTTAGTAAATCTTTTCTATTCCTTCTTTTTCAGTCTATGTGTGTCATTTTGAGTGAGGTGTGTCTTTTCAAGACAGCAAATAGTTGTGTCTTCTTTTTTAATCCAGTTGGCTAATCTGTGGGTTTTAAGAGGAGCATTTATACTTAGAGTTATTATTGAGAAGAATTTGACATTATGTGCAATGTTATTCATTGTTTTTCTAGTTGGTTTGAGTGTTTATTTTTCATTATTGTCTTCCCTGTCCATATTAGGAGTTTTCTGATTTACTAAATTAGATATCCTTGCTTTTTTTCTTAGTTTTCATTTGTTCATATGTTCCTGTCATGGATTTATTCATTCCTGTATCTTCATATTTGTGACTGTCTTTCTTCTTCCTCTGTGCATAGGATTCCTTTAAGTATTTTCTGCAATGCTGGTTTAGTGGTCATGAATTGTTTAAGTTTGTGTTTTCTTGGAAGGTCTTTATTTCTTCATCTATTCTAATGGATAACCTTGCTGGATCTAGTCATCTTGACTGAGAGTTATTTGCTTGCAAAAATTGAAATACATCATTTCATGATTTTCTGGCATTTAGGATTATAGCAGAGAGGTCTACTATTATTGTAATGGGTTTGCTTTGTAAGTGAACTGGCATTTTTCTTTTAGCCTTTAAAATTGTTTCATAGATTTGTAGTTTTAGCACTCCATTTATAATGTTACATGGATAGGATCTTTTCTGGTCATGTCTATTTGGGGTTCTGAATGTCTCTATTGCTTGGATGTGTATTTCTTCTCCTAGATTTGGGAAATTTTCTGCTATTATTTTATTGAATAGATTTCCTATGCCTTTGCTTTTAGTCTTGCCTCCTTCTTTTGCACCATGCATTCTTAGCATATGTCCCTTTATCTTTCCTCATAATTCTTAAAAGTTGTGGTCATATTCCTTTGTTTCTTATTGGTGTCCAAGTATAGTATTTCTTTTATTTTGTCTTCAATTCCTGATATCCTTTCTTCTACTTGATCTAGTCTGCTGGTGGTACATTCTATTGTGCTTTTTATTTGGTTTATTGTATTTATGATTTTCAATATTTCTTTTTTTAATATCTCAATTTCTTTGCTGAATTTTCTTCTAAGGTGAATATATTTTTGTCAAGTGTCTTAATTGATTTAGTCATCCACTCGTGTGTTTAGTTGTGCTTTCTTGAGATCATTTATCATTTTAATAGTAGACTTTTAGTGGGCTGGGATTTAGCTCAGTTGGTAGAGTGCTGTGCTGCAGTCTCTGAAGTCCCGATTTCAATTCCCAGCACCACAAAAGTTGGAGAAGGGCCTGGCAATCCACTCCCTAAGGCAATCCCGAAACAATCTGCCACTGTAAGCCCTATGAGGGTTACTATGAGTTGGACACGACTCTATGGGACCTAACAAAAACAACAAGTAGACTTTTGAATTCTTTATCTGGAATTTCAAGTATTTTATTATGTTTGGTTTCACTTGTGGAGGAGTTATGGTCTTTAGGAGGAGACAACCCATCATTTTGGTTTTTCATATATCTTATATTTCTGTATTGGGTTTTTCCACATCTATTAGGATCACTGTCTCTTCCTATTCTACTTGGGTATCTTATTGGTGTACAATATTGTGGTCTTGATTCCCAATATCACTCAAAAAAGTCAAAGCAATCTGTTACTATAGTAACACCTCTGCCCAAAATCAGATTTATAATTATAATTAAACTAATGGGAACCCAGATAATACTTAAGAAATTACTTTAGGAAAAGAAATAGTAAGGATAGTGTAGAAGAAATTTTGGAGTTAGAGATTAATTATTGCAAAGATATCAATAGCAGAAGGATGAAAACCTGGGGAGGAGATGTCAAGGAGGAAGAGAAAGAACAAGGAGAAAGAGAGTGACTAAGAAAAGAGCGGGTGAAAATATAAATCTGCGTGTACACTGTAGAAATATATATACAAGATTATATAAACATTACAAGAGGTATACTCGATAAAAACATAAAAGTTCTCTTTTTTAAAAAACTAAGTTTGGGTTCAACTAACATTGAAAGTATTGTAATCAAATAGCTCAAATGAATGAAAGAAAAAGAAAAGAGAGAAAGAAAATTTAAAGAGAGAAAGAAAACTAAGGAAAAAAAAGCAACTCTGGATCTGATGTCTATATTCCTGTCTGCCTGCAGCCCTAGCCCTGTGGCATTGATCCTATCAGATCTCAGAAGATAAGCAGGGTCAAGCCTGGTTAGTATTTGGATAGGAGACTGCCTGGGAATACCAGGTGTTGTAGGCTTGGGAGATGGACCGAGCAACCCACTCCCAAAAATCAGTCGGCCATTGAAAACCCTATGAACAGCAGAGAAGCACTGACAATAGTGTTTCACCTGTAGGTTGGGTCACTATGAGTTGGATACCTACTTGACAGCACCTAACAACAATATTCCTATCTGTTGTCAAGCAGTCCCTCGTAGGTGTCTACAAACCAGGACCTGCCTAGGAAGTCTCACCTGCCAGCTGGTTGTTGTCGAGTAGAGTTTGCAGCAGTTGCCCCGACTAGTGTCACAATCAAGCTTACAAACTGATATTCATCATCCTAATTTCTTAACGTGTAATTTCTTAGCATGTGCTCTCTTCGGGAATCACCACCAACTTTGCTGATATGGCCAGGGACATTGTTGAAGTTGAGTTTACAGAATCCAGGTGAATTTCTCTAGTTTACCAGCACATGCACACTTCAGGCACTCAGTGCCTGACACCACTGTGACTGGGTGACAGTTGCTACCAATGTTGCATTTATAAGGTGTGGGTATACTTCTCTAGTTAATCAGCATGTAGGCACTTTGAGCATTCAGGCATTGCTGTCACCAAGGTGGCTAATGTTGAGTTTACAAAGTGCAGCCATACTTCCCTAGTTTCTCAGCATGAATGCACCTCATGTGTTCAGGCACCACCACTGCCACCATCACTCCTGGCTATTGGCACAATCCATATCAAGTTTACAAACTGCAGGTATTCTTCTTTCATTCCTCAATGTACATGCACTTCAGACATTCAAGGACTGCTACTTCCATCACTACAACTGCAGACACTACCCAAGTCAAGTTTAGAAACCATGAGCACACTTCCCTATTTTCTTAGCACTATGCACCTCAGGTATTGCCTCCCCTTTGTGACTGTTTCATAGAGCCTGATTTATGTCCCTTGGCTTTCTGGTGTGCACTCAGTCCCCTCTCCTCACTCCTCAGTAGGTCAGTTTCAGGCAGTCTGCTTCTTTGGAGGAGGGTGGTCCTTTGTTGTGTTGGAGAAGTGTTAAAGTGGATTTTTTTCTTCTAATACTGACCTTTCACTCTGGGGAAGTTGCTGCTAACTTGGGTTTCTGAGCTGAATTTAGAGCTTGTAAGAGCTAAAGGGTTCTTTTTGCTTGGATAAAGTGCTTACCTTGTGTGCATGTGGAGGGAGGGTTGGATCCTCCCTTTTCCCTCCCTGGTTAGAGCTGATGTGTGGGCGCATGCTGTTTTGTTCTTTCTGTTCCAAAGTCTCTTTTTCTGTGTGAATTCAGTTATGTTAACACCTTTATTGTAGCCTTTGTTGCATTCTCTATATTTTTTTCTCCTGGGGTTTCAGTTTCTCCTTTGTTACTCTGGGATATTTCATTTGCACAGTTACAGAGAGAATGCTTCTAATCTGCCATCTGGATTTCCAGTCCCTTCCCTGACATTTAAAAAAGTATTTTACTCTTATTTTTTAGAAGTGTTGCATACATGCAGTTTTAAATATTCAAATATTAATAAAATATGTAACAGAGCACCTGCCTACCTTTTTCTACTATTCCTTAGAGTCCTTTTTAAGGGTCTCCTCACAAACAGACCCAATAGGATGTATATGGATATTTTTATATATTAGATATATTGTAAGAAATTGGCACACATGATTATGAAGGTTGATAAGTTAAAAAATCTGCAGGATGGGCTGGCACACATATTTGTACATTTTTTGGTACAAAGCATGTTAATTCAATACATGTATATAATGTAATGTGCAATGACCAAATCAGGGCACTTGGAATTTCCATTTCCTTATTTATCATTTCTATGTGTTGAGAGTGTTGAGGTTTGGCTCAGTTGGTAGAGTGTGGCTGTGTGTTCTCTGAGGCCCTGAGTTCAATTCCCAGCACCACAAAAATGGGAGAAGGACTTGTCATTCTACTCCCAAAGCAATCCCCAAACAATCATCCATTGAAAACCCTATGTATAGCAGAGAAGTACTGACATAGTGCTGATCATGGCACAGTTTATGATAGTGTTTTGTTCTATAGTACACAAGGTCACTGTGAGTCAGGTTGTACTCCATGGCACCTAACAACAACAACATGTGTTGAGAGTAGATAGAAAGTTATTTTGAAATACATAATAAATTGTGGTAAAATATAATTGTTCAATTTGCTAAGGAAGGAACACTAGAAATTTTTCTTTTTGTGGAGTCAGTCTTCCTTAAGCTCTCTTCTCAAATTTTACTCAGTTGCTCCTTAACTGACTTGGACAGCTATTTTTTTCTCTCTCTTTTTTAAATAAGTGTATATTAATTATACAAAATAATGGGTTTCATGAAGACATTTTCATAAAGATATGTATGACACTATGATTGTATTTACTCCATCAACATTTTCCATTTATCACACACTGCCTCCTCCTTCTGGTTCTCTTCCTATTCACTAATGGCTCCTAATATGTCTATACTCATACCATTTAAAAAAATCTGCATATGAAAGAAAACATGCAACAATTTTCTGAGTTCAGCTTATTTAATAAAATGAACTCCAGTTGCATCCATTTTTCTGCAAATGACATGATTTATACTTTTTTCCCCAGTCATTTTATTTTATGAGTAATTTTTATCATATAACTTAGTGGGTCTCGTTATATTTCTATACATGCATTTCATTATACAATACTTATGTTCATCTCCCCCATTTCCCTCTTATGACCCCCTTTGTCCCTTTCTTCCCTCTCACCAGTGGTCCCACATTTATTTTTATGTCTTATTTTTATGTATATTTATATATACATCCCAATTTTGCCATAAGGGCAAAATATGTAACATTTCCTTTCTTTTCTCCCATTCCTCTTTCTTCTTTCTTCCTCCCCCTTTTCATTAGTCCACTATCTTTCACCATATATGCCCCTTTTACATTTATGATCTATATGTTTTAATACTGAATATATACTGAAGTTTAACATCCACATATGAGAGAAAATATGTGATGTTTGTCTTTCTGGGTCTGACTCATTTAGCTTAAAATGATGGTCTCTAGTTCCACCCGTTTTACAGCAAATGCCATAATTTTTTCTTCATTGTGGCTTAATAAAATTCCATGGTGTATATATACCACAATTTCCTTATCCCCTTTTCTGTTGATGGACACTTAGGTTGTTTCCATATCTTGGCTATTGTGAATAGTGCCACAATAAATATGGAAAAGCAGGTATCTCTGTGGTATATTAACATATTTCTTTGGATATATACTCAGAAGTGATATAACCAGGTCACACGGTAGTTCTATTTTTGTTTTTTTGAGGAATCTCCATACTGATTTCCATAGTGGATGCACCAACCTGCATTCCCACCAGCAGTTGAATAGGATTAATTTCTCCTCATATTCTCACCAGCATTTGTTGGTGTTTGATTTGTTGCCAGTAGTGATTCTAAGTGAGAAGCTATCTCAATGTAGTTTTAATTTGCATTTCTATAATAGCTAAGGATGATGAGCACTTTTTCATACATTTGATGGCCATTTGTATTTCTTCTTTTGAGAACTCTGTTCCTATCTTTCACCCATTTTTGGTTGTATACTTTGCTTTTTTTTAAGCTCTTTATATATTTTAGATATTAATCCCCTGTTTGAAGTATAGCTGGCAAAGATTTTCTCATTCTGTAGGGTGTCTCTTCACTCTGATAATTGCGTTCTTTGCTGTGCAAAAGCTTTTGAAGTTCACACAATCCTATTAATCAATTCTTACTATTGCTTCCTGAGCTATAGGTGTCCTATTCAGAAAGTCCTTGTCTGTGGCTATGTTTTGAAGTGTTTTCCCTAAGTTTTCCTGTAGCAGTTTCAGAGTTTCAGGTTTTACATTAAGATCTTTAATCCATTTTAAACTGCTGAGAGAGAGAGAGAGAGAGAGAGAGAGAGAGAGAGAGAGAGAGAGAGATCTAGTTTCAGTCTTGTGCATGAGGATATCCAGTTCTCCCAACTCCATTTGTTGAAGAGGCTACTTTTTCTCCAACTTGTATCTTTGACACCTTTGTCAAATATCAGGTGGCTGTAGCTGCATGGGTTTATTTTTGTATCCTCTATTCTGCTACATTGGTCTACATGTCAAGTTTTTGTGCCAGTACCATGCAGTTTTTTGTGGCTTTGTAGTATAATTTGAATCAGGAATTGTGTTTGCCCTGAATTGTTCTTTTTGATTTGGATCACTTTAGTGATTCAGGGTCTTTTGTACTTACACATGAATTTTAGAACTGTTTCCTCTATGTTTTTTTTTCTTTTGAAGAATGTCATTGGGATTTTGATAGAGATTGCATGGAATCTGTAGATTACTCTTAGTATTATATCCATTTTCACAATATTAATTTTTCTAATCCATGAGTATAGGAGATCTTTCCATCTTTTTGTGTCTTCCACAATTTCTTTCTTTAGTGTTTAAAAGTTGTCCTTAATGGAAAGCTATTACTAATAGCTTTGGAATTTTACTAATAGCTAATTACTAATAGCTAATGGAATTTTCTTTCAATTTCAACTTGGGAATTCCCCCTTACCACTCTCTTGTTCTGGATTTTCTCTCCTTGATCTTTTATCATTTCTTTTTCTGCATACTCTTATTTTGTTGCACCTCATCATATAATGGTTTCCAGAAAAGATATAGAGTCAAGTGTTTCTTAGATATATGTTTGACAACTTTTTGTGACACTTGGGAGTGACAGGGGAAGTGTTGCCTCCTCAAAGTAGAGTTGATCTTAATGATAAGAATAGAGTAAAACCCCTTGGACCTCCTTTTGCTGATGTGGCATGACCCAAAGTAGGAAGAAACATAGTAATTGCAACATTGGGCTCAAACATAAAAAGATTATGTGCATGACACAATATTAGGTAGTGTTTCATTCTGCTGTCCATATGGTCACTACAAATCAGACCCAACTCAGCAGCACCCACAAGCAATTAAAAAGTACCTCATATAAGTGGAATCATACATTTTTTTCAGTATTGGGGGTTGAACCTAGGGCCTTGCACAATGCTAGGCAAGTACTCCATCACAGACTGCACCCCCAACCCCTGCTTTTGTATTTTTATTTTGAGACCACGTCTTGTTAATTTGTTCAGGCTGTCCATGACCTTGAACTTGTGATCCTCCTGCCTCTGCCTTCAGGTTGCTGGAATTAAAGGTATGAGCTATGGCACCTGGCAACTACTATATATTCTTGGTTATACTCCACATAATTTCAATAGATTTAGAAGGGTAAAAAATTCAGATGTGGATGAGAGTTATAAGCAGATTGGATTCATGGGTATACAGTTGTTTTTATTTCATGTCTGGCTAGTTTTTACTCAGCATTTTTATACTTAAGGTTCATCAATATTGTAGCATGTGTCAGAATTCTTTTCTTTTTTGAGGTTGAATAATATTCCTTTGCACATCTCTACTGCATTTTGTTAATATATTCATTTATCAATGAACACTTGGGTTACTTCTATGTTTTAGTTACTGTGAGTAAATTTGCTGTGGATATGGGTACACAAATATCAAATTGTTTTTGGTGTATATACAGAAGTGAAATTTCTGGATTATGTGGTAATTTAATTAATTATTTTTTATTTATGAAGTACTTCAGGTTGAATCCAGAGCCTTGCACATACTATGGCAAGTGCTTTACCACTGGGATTCACCATCAAACCATTTTTATTTTTCACTTTGAGTCCAGGTGTGCCTAAGCTATGCAGGCTACCTCTGGCCTAGAACTTGTATAATCTTCCTACCTGTGCCTCCTGAGTTTTTGGGAGTACAGGTATGGAACACCATGCCTGGCAGTAATTTTATCTTATTTTTTGAAGACATACCATTCCATTTTCCACAGCAGCTGTATCATTTTACATTCCTCCCAGTGTAAAAGTATTCCAATTTCTCTATATCCTCATTCTTTTTACTTTCTGTCCTGTTATAAATTTATTGGTATCCATCCTAATAGGTGTGGGATGGTATCTTGTAGTAGTTTTAGTTTAATTTCCCTAAAGTTGAGTAATATTGAATACTTTGTTGCATTCTTATTGGTAATTTGTATATCTTCTTTGGACTAATGTCTATCCAATACTTTTGCCTATTTTTGAATAGAGTTCTTTTATTGTTATTTAGAGTTTTAGAAGTCTTATATATAGTCTGGATAATGATCCCTTATGAAATATATGACTTGGAAATATTTTATTTCATTCTATAGATTGCCTTTAGTTGAAAGTCTCTTTTGATGCACAATTTAACGTTTTTTCCTTAAACCCAATTTGCCTATTTTTGATGATGTTGCTTATGCCTTTGGTGTCATACCAATAAATCACTGCCATATTTACTGTTATGAAGTATTTGACTTATGTTTTCCTCTAAGATTTTTATAGTTTTAGGTCTTATATTTATGTCTTTTATTTTGAATTAACTTTTAAATATAATGTTAGATAAAGTTACAAACTAACTTGTTTTGCATGTGGATATTTAATTTTATCACATTTTCTGAAAGACTATTTTTTTTCCCATTGACTGATCTTGAAAGCCTCATAAAAATCATTTGGCATGTACACTAGGATTTATTTCTGATATCTCTGTTCTATTCCATATGGTCTATATCTCGCCTATTATGCTAGGACCACTATGTTTTCTCCCACATGTCTGTCAGTTGGCCGCACTGTGGGGGCTTGTGTGTTGCAATAAGGCTGAAAGCTGTGCCACCAGTATCTCAGATACCATCAGGGTCATCCATGGTGGACAGGTTTCAGCTGAGCTTCTAGACTAAGACAGACTAGGGAGTAGGCACCAGGGAACCACTCCAGAAACAATTAGCCATTGAAAATCCTATGGATAGCAAAGAAACACTGTCAGGCATAGTGCCAGAAAATGAGCCCCCCAAGTTGGAAGGCACTCAAAACACTACTGGGGAAGAGTTTCCCCCACAAAGAAGAGTCTACTTTGATGACGGAAATGAAGTAAAGCCCCGGGGACCTCCATTTGCTGATGTGGCATGACTCAAAATGAGGAGAAACAACTGTAAACATCCATTAATATGAATAATTGGAACATGGAATGTACAAAGTATGCATCTAGGAAAATTAGGACTTGTTAAAAGAGAAGGGGAGCACATAAACATTGATATTCTAGGCATCAGTGAGCTAAAATGGACTGGCATGGGCCATTTTGAGTCAGATAATCATATGGTCTACTACGCTGTGAATGATAAACTAAAGAGAGATGGAGTTGCATTCATCATCAAAAAAGACATCTCGAGATCTGTCCTGAAATACAATGTTGTCAGTGATAGAATAATAGCCATACATTTACAAGGAACGCCAGTTAATATGACTATTATTAAAATTTATGCACCCACTAACAAGGCCACAAATGAAGAAAGGGAAGATTTCTACCAGCTTCTGCAATCTGAAATAGATCAAACATACAATTAGGATGTAATGATAATTACTGGTGACTGAAGTGCAAAGGTTAGAAACAAAGAAGAAGGCTCAGTAGTTGGAAAATATGGTGTTCGTGACAGAAACGAAGCTGGAGATCACATGATAGAATTTTGTCAGACCAATGACCTTTTCATTGCAAATACATTTTTCAACAATGTAAACAGTGACTTTACACGTGGACTTCACTGCATGGAACATAGAGAAATCAAATTGACTACATATGTGGAAAGAGACAATGGAAAAGCTCTATATCAAATGTTAAAACAAGACCAGGTGCTAATTATGGATCAGACCATTAACTGCTCATATGCAAGCTCAAACTGAAGCTGAAGAAAATTAGAACAAGTATACGAGAGCCAAGGATTGACCTTGAGTATATCTCACCTGAGTTCAGAGACCACCTTGAGAATAGGTTTAATGCATTAAACACAAATGATAGGAGACCAGATGAGTTGTGGCATGACATAAAGGATATTATCCAAGAGGGAAGCTATAAGTTATTAAAAAGACAAGAAAAAAAGAAAGACCAAATTACATGTCAAAAGAGATGCTGGAACTTGCCCTTGAAAGTCAAAACTAAAGTAAAAGGAAGACATGATGAAGTACAGAAGATTTCAAAAGGCAGCTCAAGAAGACAAAAACAAATACTATAATGACATGTGCAAAGAGCTGTAAGCAGAAAAACAAAAGGGAAGAACACACTCTGTGTTTCTCAAGCTTCAGGAAGTAAAGAAAAAATTCAAGCCTGGAGTGGCAGTAGTGAAAGATTCTACAGGGAAAATATTAACCGATGCAGGGAACATCAAAAGAAGATGGAAGGAATACACAGAGTCATTGTACAAAAAAGAATTGATAGATGACCAACCATTCCAAGAGGTTGAATATGAAGAGGAACCAATGGTATAGAAGGATGAAGTGGAAGCCGCCTTGAAAGAACTGGCAAAACACAAGGCTCCAGGAATTGATGGGATACCAATAGAGATGTTTCAACAAACAGATGCAGCACTGGAGGTGTTAACATGTTTATGCCAACAGATTTAGAAAACGACTACCTGGCCAACTGTTTGGAAGAGATCCATATTTGAGCCTATTCCCCAAAAATGGGATCCAAACAAATGTGGAAAATATAGGACAATATCATTAATATCACACAAAAGCAAAATTTTACTAAAGATCATACAAAAGTGACTGCAGTAGTGTATAGATAAGGAATTACCAGAAAATCAAGGGGGATTCAGAAGTGGGCAGGGAACCAGGGACATCATTGCTAATGTCAAGTGGATATTAGCCAAAAGCAGAGAATATCAGAGGGATGTCTATCTATGTTTTATTGACTATGCAAAGGAATTTGAATGTGTGGCACTTTTTGGAAAATGGGAATACCAGAGCACCTAAATGTACTCAAGAGAAATCTGTACATGAACTAGGAGGCAGCTGTTTGAATAGAACAAGGAAACACTGCCTGGTTTAAAGTTGAGAAAGGTGTGGGTCAGGGCTGTATAGTTTCAGCACATCTCTTCAATTTATATGCTGAACAAGTAATCCGAGAAGCCGGACTTTATAAGGAAGAACTCAGCATCAGGATTGGAGGAAGACTCATTAACAACCTGAGTTATGCAGATGACACGACTCTGCTACTGAAAGTGAAGAGGATTTAAAACATTTACTGATGAAGATCAAAGATCATAGCCTTCAATATGGGTTGTGACTAAACATCAGCAAAACAAAAATCCTTATGACTGGGTCAGTATACAACTTCACAATAAATGGAGAAAAGATTGAAGTTGTCTAAGATTTTGTTTGCTTGGTTCTATAATCAACACCTGTGGAAGAAGCAGTCAAGAAATCAAAAGACACATTACTCTAGGAAAAACTGTGTCAAAAAATCTCTTTAGAGTATTGAAAAATAAAGATGTCACATTGAAGATGAAGGTGCATCTGACTCACGCCATGGTATTTTCAGTGGCATCATATGGTTGTGAAAACTGGACATTGAACAAGGGGGACAGGAAAAGAACTGATGCTTTTGAATTATGGTGCTGGAGACATCTATTGTACATACCATGGACTGCCAAAAGAACGAATGATCTGTTCTAGAAGAAGTGCAACCAGAGTGCTCCTTGGAAGCAAGAATGGCCAGACTGTGTCTTACATATTTTGGACATGTAGTCAGGATAGATCCCTGTAGAAAGACATCATGTTTGAGGGAGCGGCAGGTCAATGAAAAAAAGGAAAACCCTCCACCACATGGATTGACACAGTGTCTGTAACAATGGACTTAAATATAAATAAGATCCTGTGCCTGGCACAAAATCGAGAAATGTTTTGATCTGCTGTACATAGGGTTCTGTGAGTCAGACTTGACCTGATGGCATCTATCAACAACAACAGTGGCCGGGCGTGGTGGTGCACGCTTGTAATCCCAGCGGCTCGGGAGGTGGAGGCGGGAGGATCGCAAGTTCGAGACCAGAGGCAGTCTGCGTAATTTAGCGAGACCCTGTCTCAAAAAGTAAAAAAAAATGGGCTGAGGTGCAGCTCAGTGGTCCAGCACTTGCAGAGCATGCAGGCGTAAGGCCCTGGGTTCAACCCCCAGTATCTCAAAAACAAAACAAAACAAAACAAAACAAAAAAAAAACAGCAACAACAACAACAACAACTAGGATTTGGTTTCAGTGGCTTTGTATTGCTTCAAAATGAGGAAGTGTGAGTCTTCCGGCTTTGTTCTTTTATTTCAAGATGCTTGAGTTATTTGGAAATTCTTGAGATTTCATAGAAACTTTAGAATGGGTTCCCCTACTAGTTCAAAAAATGTCATTGGGATTTTGACAGGAATTGCATTGAATTTGTAGACGAATTTGAGCAGTATTTATATCTTTAAAAATATAAAGTGTTCTAATTCATGAGTATGTTGTTGTTGCTGCTGTTAGGTGTTCTCATGTCTGACTCATGGTGATCCTCATAGGGTTTTTAATGGCTGACTGTTGCAGGATTGCCTTGAGAGTCGATTGCAACATCCTTTGGCTATTTTTGTGGTGCTGTGAATTGAACCCAGGACCTCAGAGACTGCAGAGAAGGGTTCTACCAACTGAGCTAAATCCCAGCCCCGTTCCATGAATGTAGGACGTGTTTTCATTTATTTTTGTGTCTCTAATTTCTTTCACCAATGTTATATAATCTCATTTTACAAATCTTTCATTTATGAATTAATTCTTATGTTTTTCACTATATTTGGTGCTATAAGAAATGAAATTATTTTTATAAATTCTTTTCTAGATCGTTTAGTTAGTATATAGAATTGCAACTGAATTTTGCGTGTTAGCTTTGAATCTTGCTACTTTACTATATCCAATTATTTTGGGGGATTATTTGCAGAACCTTTAGGGATTTTTGTATATAAGAGCATATCACCTGAAAATAGAGATAATTTTATTTCTTTCTTTCTAATTTGGATGCATTTGCTTTTTACTTTTTACCTAATTTCTTGGTCTAGAACTTTCAGAACTAGGTTGAGTAGATGTGGAAAAGCAGGAACTCATGTATTATTCCTGATCATAGATGAAAAGCTTTCACTCTTTTTTCTTTTCTGTCTAATTAACCTAGCTTAATTTCTACTTCCTTATTTCTATTTAGCCTACAGCTGTACTGCTGTGGTGGCCAATCCTATCAGATCTCCGAAGCTAAGCAGAGTCAGGCCTGGTTTGTACTTGGATAGGAGACTACATGGGAACATCAAGTGCTGTAGCCTTGGGAGAAGGACCTGGCAACCCACTCCCCAAAAACAGTCAGTCATTGAAAACCCTATGAATAGCAGAGAAGCACTGACCATAGTGTTTCACCTGTTGTACGTAGGGTCGCTATGGGTTGGACACTGACTCAATGGCACCTAACAACAATTCCATTTAAATGATGAATCTTCACAAGTCTTTTAGACACACACACCACATGCAAATGTATACATGCATACTAGGTTAGGATATTTTGTATCATGGCTTGCAGGTCATGATAGAGAGTTTGAAATTTACCGAACTAGATGGAGGAAAAGTATTCTCTACATAGCAGGAGGACAGGCATTAACTACTGACATTGCTATCAAAAGATAGAAATGTAAAGTGTGGAAATATTCTGTAAGACATCAAAAATATGTGACATGCAGACTTGATGAAAGATGGAAAGATAATAGGACTTGAGAGTATGTGAAAGATAAGAGTCAAAAAGTAATTAGAAAAATAATATGAAATGATCAGGAAAAATTGGGGTGGTAAAAACATAGAGAATATGTTAGCAAGTAATAATGACAATATGATAATACTCCCTTGTATTTCTTAACCCTTCCTGCAGTTACCACAGCATTTCCTACTGTATTGAATCTAGTGCAGTTGACTGATGAAATGGCTCAATGGAAAAAATAGCAGATTGGAGACATGTTTTGCAGGTAAGAAAAGATGCAGTTTATGAGGAATGTAGCTATTTTCTTACTCTAACAAGAATGTAAATATTTGTCCTTGCTTTGTCATTTCCAACAGATTTTTACATTTATTCTTTCATGTGTTTGACAAGAAACTTTGGATGCAAGTTTTCCAGATGAGGAAACGATACTCAGAGAAATTAAATTATTCATTCAAATACATATAGCAAATAAAAAAGTAAAGTCAGAAGTTAAAATGGAGTCTTTTTATTCCATTGTTTATGTTCTTTCCACGTAATTTTGCTTGATCTCTAAAAACTTCTACCTAACACTTTATGTGGCTGATGAAATTTCTATCTATATATTATCTATTACTGAGAAGGTTGAAGGGACCTGGAAGCATTTTCAAGGAAATGCCTAAAAACTAAAATGTTTCTATTTACTAAGTGAAAATGAGCATTGGCAAATACAGGATAACCTCATTTTGAGTTTTCTTGGATTTCACCATTAATTACCCCCCCCCCAAAAAAAACCCTAATACAAAGCAAAACAAACAATAACAACAACAAAAAAAAACCACAGTTCAGTCTATGTTAAACTGAACCTCTATGGGTTGAGAAACTAAAATATTTGGTCGTAGCCATAGCTTTTCTAATTAACATAAAGAATAATATGGTCTGTGAAAAACATACTACTTGGTACAAGTGAAACACTAAACAGTGGATGGAACTTTCCATCTAGCTCAGACTCCACCGAGTTTCAAATTACCCACTGCTCATTTCACAGTATCGTGAATGAAGACCTCATGGAAAATATTCAGCATAGTCATATGAATGTATGAATTTGGAGATGAAAGTCTGCAGGAGTGATTTCTTCTTCATGGGTATCTCATTCAAAGGTTTGTAAAGGGAGAAATACTTTAGTTTGGTGATTCAAAATGAGTAGGAGAATGCTGAATAGTCAGTGACAATAACAGTAAGGGATTTCCATTGGGTGAGAAGAGGCCATAGAAGGCCATGAAGGTGTGATATGAAAGGGAAACCACAAGTAACTAGGTATTGTTGTTAACTGTGGGCTGTGTGGAGGAGGATGACAAACTGTAGGAAAGAGGGTTTCTGGAAGTGGAGGTGAACAGGAAACAATGACATACTAGTTCAGAACCTAGAGGACCTTATATAATAGGCTCTATGGTTTAATGAACCTTTTTCTTCTATTGAGTCACTGAGCTACCAAGTGGTTACATTCTTCTTTCTCATCCAAATACTCCCAATCTTCTCAGCCCACTAATCCCTGCTATTTGATTCCTATGCACTACTAGCTTCTGTCCATTCTCCAAGGATCTCTAAAGGCAATCCCAATTTCATTTTCCTTGGTTCAGACACATAAATACAGTATCACCAACAACCTTTGTACATTCTCATAGCATAAATGCTGATATGACTGGTGCTACTTTTATCTTTAACTAGATTACCAAAGTGTTTTGATCACTTTTAAAAATATTTCTGTCACATGACTAAGAAAACATATCCATTTTCCAACATGGTCAACCTGGAACTTACATGAAAAAGATCCATATTTCAAGAGTTGCTGAATTTTTTTAAATGCTTATCTCTTATATCCATTTTACTTATGGTGTCTAAGAGGGAAAAGCTGCATCGATAGCACTGTGGCATCTGATCTTGTCAGATCTCAGAAGCTAAGAATTGTCAGGCTTGGTTATTATTTGGATGGGAGACCACCTGGGTGTACCAGGTGTTGTAGCCTTGGGAGAAAGACCCAGAAACCTACTCCCCCAAACAATCAGCCATTGAAAACCCTATGAATAGCAGAGAAACACTGACCATAGTGTTTCATCTGTTGTACATAGGGTCACTATGAGTTGGACATCAACTTGATGGCACCTAACAACTAGAGGTAAAAGAACTTGAATTGATCATAAAGAATAGTTAGGTGTTAAGCCTATATAGTTCTAAATGGATAAAAGGGAATCCCATGTACAAAAAAGTGTTATAGAATACAGTATATTTAGAACTGCAGCCCTGCCTTAGACCAGTCTCCCCTCATTAATTTTGTCTCTGATATCATTATGTCCAGGCTTCCCAGACCAGCCATCTATTTCCTAACATCAGCTAATTCTTTCTCCCTTCCTTCCTTCCTTCCTTCCTTCCTTTCTTTCTTTCTTTTTTCTTTTCTTTTTTTTTTGTGGTACTGGGGGTTGAACCCAGGGCCTCACACTTGCATGCTCTGCTAGTGCTGCACAACTGAGCTGCACCCCCAGCCCATTTTTTTACTATTTTTTGAGATAGGGTCTCACTAAATTACGCAGACTGCCTCTGGTCTTGAACTTGCGATCCTCCTGCCTCTGCCTCCCAAGCTGCTGGGATTACAGGTATGTGCCACTGCGCCCACCCTCACCAGCTAATTCTTTATCCTTGTTGTGTTTTGAGATGTATGCTTTCTTGTGTTTTGAAGTACCATCTCCCTTTCTCAAGTGACTGAATTTGTAGACCCCTTGTTTTCTTCTCCTATCACCTAAAATCTTAACTGTGGTAACTATGTGCACCAATCTGTTTTTTTTTTTCCTCCTGACTAGAGCACCTTGTAAGACATTGTTTGAAATGGGCATATCCTGTCAGGTGAGTTTTAGGCCTGTAGCCCTGCACACAGCATCCTTAACCTCTTTGTTCCTAAGGGTATACACCACAGGGTTCAGGAGCGGGGTGATGACAGTGTAGGTCACAGAGATCAGTTGGTCCTCATCCCTGGTGTTCTCTGACTTGGGCTTGAGGTAGGCAATGGAGGCACAGCCATAGTGGACAATGACCACTGTGATATGAGAAGCACAGGTGGCAAAGGCCTTTTTCCTGCCATCAGCAGAGGCAATCTTGACAATGGTGGAAATGATGAGGATATAGGAGATGAAAACCAAGCCCATGGGAATCAAGATCACCAGCACACTGACAATCAATGTCAAAATCTCATTGACTGTGGTGTCTATGCAGGAAAGCTTCATCACAGGTCGGATGTCACAGAAGAAGTGAGCCACCTTGCCCTTACAGAAAGGCAGCCTGAACACAGCTGTAACCTGTGTCATTGCTACAATCAAGCCGATGCTGCAGGCCCCCCACACCAGCTGGGAGCACACCCTCTTGCTCATGATGATTGAGTACCTCAAGGGTTTGCAAATAGCCACATAGCGGTCATACCCCATGGCTGCAAGCAGGAAGCAGTTGTTAATGCCCAAAGTGATGAAGAAGAACATTTGAGTGGCACAACCTGCCACCGAAATGGGATGAGTCAGGCCAATGAGGTTGAAGAGCATCCTCGGTATAATGACGAGGGTGTACACAGTCTCTGAAGCTGACAGCATGCTGAGGAAGAAGTACATGGGGGTGTGGAGGTGATGATCAAGGCTAATGATGGTCACAATGATGATATTGCCTGCCAGAGTTAATATATACAGTGTAAAGAGCATGAGTTGGTGTTCATGGAAGCTGGAGAAACCCTGAAAAATGAACTCATTCACCAAAGTGTGATTCTCTTTCTTCATTAAGTCATATATGGTATCTAAGAAAGAAAAAAAGTGTATCTAAGAATCCTACATGGGTGATTTTGTCAAATAGTAAGTTGGGAAAACTCACAGGGTTAATCTACAATGGATTTTTTCTTATTTATATTCACATTCATATGTATTTCTTTGGGGAGTAGAGCACGAAATATTCTTTACTTGGTAAGAAGAAAGTGCATGGCTCTCAGAGTTAAAGGTTTTAAACTCATTCCTTTCTACTATGTGCTACTTTATCTTGTATAAGAACTGAGCATGTCTAAGACAAGCTTCCTCATCTTTATATGCATATAGTGATCACATCACAGAATGATCAATAGAAAAATCTTATACTGTTAATATAAGACTTGTTAGAGTGTTGAAAATACCAAACACATTCAAGGTCAGTGGTATCATGTAGAATTCCGGGGCCTCTAGCTACCTACTAATTCCTGAGCTTCTAGGGTTTGAGTGGAGCTCTTGTTACTTGGATTTACACAGCTTTTTCATTCCAGTCTTTTCATTTGTATGTGACTGCTCCTCTCAACTATGCCCTACATTCTTCTTCCCTAGATACCACTCATTTTTCAAACAAGCCAAGTCCTCTGAAAAATCTTTTTCTCCTTACTGCTCCCCCACAAGGCCTATACATCATTGCATATGTGGGTAGCATAGAACATTTTACTGTTTTTTTTTTGTTGTTGTTGGGGGTGGGGAAGGAGGTAAGCACTTTTATGTTGTTGTTGTTAGGTGCCCTCAAGTCGGTATCCTACTCATGGCAACCCTACCTACAACAGGTGAAAGACTATTGTCAGTGCTTCTCTGCTGTTCATAGGGTTTTCAATGGCAGATTGATTTTTGGGAGGGGGTTGCCAGGTCCTTCTCCCAAGCCTACAGCACCTGGTGTTCCAAGGTGGTCTCCCATCCAGGTACTAACCAGGACCAACCCTGCTTATCTTCCCAGATCTGACAGGATTGGATGCCACATGGCTATGGCTACAGGCCAAGAATTTTTATAGTGCATATGTAATTACAAAACATATTCACATACATTATTTAATTTTATTACCACCCAATGGATCAGTGAGGACAAAATTACTGGTTCTTTTCAGATACAGAATCGGAGGTCACCTCTACTTAGAGAATCACCCACAAAGCCACAAGTATCAAAGGACAAAACCAATATTCAAATCTATGTTTTCTAATCCCCTGAGATTATTTGTCCCATTACACAAAGCTGTAGGACTGTCCCCATCACAGGTAGACAGAAATCAAGTGTTTCTACTCTTTATGACCACAGAGTGGCCACTGCAATGCAGGACACAAATATCTGCTGAAATAATCTTTATAAATTGTTGCTCCATTACACAAATTTCGCATTAGGGAGCAGAATGCTGGAGTACTATAGTGAGATTTTCTTCAAAGAACAGAAGGCATAAATGTTTTTAACCTCTTTCTCATTTTTCCTGCTGTCTATGTCTGTGATAGAAACAGACAATGAAATAACTGGGTTACATTTTAACATTGGAATTATGACATTATGCTACTAGAAGAAAGTATAACATTATTAACATGTAATTGGAAAATATACCAATAGTGCAACTTTTCCAGTAGCCTTTACCCTATTACTAACCAATATACAGTTATGTAATAGGTTACTTGTAAAAATAATAAATTCAGTAATAGAATGATGGAGTTGCTTCAAAAGTACATTTTGCTGGTAGGAAAGAAAATGAACCACAGAACAAATTTTCTTATTATTGGGCAAATTTCAGAGATAATTTTCTTTAGTGCTTTTAAAATTATATTTAATTTATCTTTTCATAAGTATACCACTTTTCAAAGAGGAGATCTACAAAAAGATATTTATAAAGAATCAGTATACAGCTGTGCTTCAACTCTTCAGAGCATGGTGTGAAAGGGAATCAGATGGGATTGAAAAAAATAAATTTTTTTTTGTAGATGCCAAAGCCCATTTATTGTCAAAGAAAGCTATTTGACCCTAAAATATATAGTGTGATAAGTAACTGTAAGCATGCTTTAATAAAGCTTTATAAACCATGCCTCTGTGGCCAATGAATTGTCTGATGACAAAAATATAGACAAAGGAACGTAATTGGTAAGTAGCAGAGTCAAATTGTTTATTAACATATTGAGATACTCTTTAATCTTGGGAAGTCATAATTTATTGAGAATAACAGATCTTGAAAGGTAATTTTAAAAAGGAAAAAGAAAAACAAATATTCATGGACAACAGGATCCTTTCCAGCTTAATATAACTTGCCCCTTTACCAATAATTAAACCCATATATGTATTTTATTCCTCATATGGCACCACCAAAGTTTTTTTCCAAAATTTTACTTACTTCTTTCCCTTAGAATCTGTGGCTCAACAGAATAATAGAGGTAGAGATCAGAGATGTGGCCCATGGATTACAAATACTCGCAAATCAGGGTCACGATGAGAAGTCATCTGAATGCAGTCCTTCTGCCTTCCATAGGGCCACAAAAGTATGGAGGTAGAAGGAAAGTATACAGGGCTTTTTGAATACTAGATATTCTCTCCACGTGGAGGAGGAGCTTTTGATGCCAAAGAAAACATTCTCCAAGGAGCAGCTTCCAGGGTTTCTTGGTGCTGATCACTGAGCACTTTGAAAGTCACCGTGAGTCTAGAAGACAGAAAATAGCCTGTGCCAGGGGACCTCGTTACCTGTGGGGTGCATTCACCAGGTTTCATGGTCCTGTATTCTTAGAGTCTTGAGACCATTTTCACTGCAATTAGGAACAACAGTGGCTTGTTTTTCAGGCTTTATGTTCTAAATAAATGTACTACTTTTACACAGTTGAGCCTTGGAAAAACATGGTTACAAAACCCAAGTGAGCTCTAGCTAAGGGCCACTGTCTTGAATTGCAGGAAACAATGCAATTCTCCCTGAGGTCAAGAACCCTGCTCAGTGCTAGAAGCTGGGTTTGTGATTTTGTTGTTTGTATGTTTCTTTACTCTCTCTGAACTAAAATAGCCAATTCTGGCTATAGTTTTTGTCTTGTAGGAATCAGATGTGGGAGATCAAACCTCAAAAGATAACAGAAATTTCTCTAGAAGGTTGGGAAACCAGAGTATTTAAACAAACTGAGCCAGGATACCACATTCAGGAACCATCAGGCAAATAAATGTTTAAATATACTTAGCTTAATGAACCAAGACTGGGGTTCCCTTAATACTGGTTTCCTTGCATCAAACCCAGGTGCTTTTTGTTCCTGAAGAGCATTTTGTTCTGATTTTTTCTTTTATATCCATTTCCTCACCAGATCCTGCCAAATCTCCTCCAAGTTATTTTTTACACAATTGGCAAAAAATGAAGTACCCACAATTCAGACAATGATGAGCTTGAAAAATATCCCTTGTACTCATTCTTTTTTTGTTGTTTTGCATTCCTTTTTTCTCTACTGAATTTGTGACAACTTTTAAATTCAGAAAATTATAAAATGAAAAAGGTTTATGGAAAATATAAAAATGTTAGTAACATTTACTTTTATAACTCAATAAGTTACAGAGACATAAAGTAATGAAATACTATCCAAACTACACCCCCACATGTCTGTCAGCTGCTTGTGCTGTGGGGCATTGTGTCTTGCTCTGATGCTGAAAGCTATACAACGAGTATTTCAGATACCAGCAGGGCCACCCATGGTGGACAGGTTTCAGCTCAGCTTCCAGACTAAGACAGACTAGGGAGAAGGACACAGCAGCCCACTCCCAAAACAATTGCCCATTGAAAACCCTATGGATAGCAGAGAAGCACTGTCAAATATCATTGTTAGGTGCCATCGAGTTGGTGTCTGACTCATAGTGACCCTACATACCACAAGCAAAACAGTATTGTTAGTGATTCTCTGTTATTTATAGGGTTTTCAATGGCCGGTTGTTGTTTGGGATGGTGTTGCAGGTCCTTCTCCCAAGCCTACAGCACCTGGTGTTCCCAGACAGTCTCCCATCCAAGTACTAACCAGGTCGAACCCTGCTTCTGAGATCTGATGGGATCAGATGCCACAGTGGTACAGCTGCAGGCCTGTCAAATGTAGAGCTGGAAAATAAGCTCTACAGACTGGAAGGCATTCAAGAAATGACTAGGAACTGCTGCATCCTCAAAGTAGAGTTGACTTTAATGATGGAAATACAGTAAAGCCCCTGATACCTCCTTTTGCTGATGTGGCACAACTCAAACTGAGAAGAAACACAGTCCTGCAACATTGGACTCAAACATAAAAAGATCATTTGCATGCCACAGTGTTGGATAGTGTCTCATTCTGTTGTACATAAGGTCATTGAGTCAGGTCCCACTTAGTCATACCCAAAACAACAACCCAAACTACAGTTTCTTAGAAGACTAAAACATTTTGATTAAATTATCATGGATAGAGTCAACATCCCAACTTCTTTTCCTATTGTTTGCACCAGAGTAATATCTTCATTTACATCATAATCTACAATGTTTTGGGCGTCAAACTATGCTTCAACAGTCTCACATTTTTGTATCTCCCTGTTGATTAAGAGTCATTTTCTTTCTCTGCTCTAATGAGAGGAACCAAATCATCACAGAGGCCAAATTATCAAATTACCATAACTAGTGGCTAATTAATTGGAAACACAAATCAGTACCGAGCCATAAAAAGCCTCCACCATCACAAAATGAGAAGTGAGTAGAAAGTCCCTCTCAGCAGGGACAATTAGGACAGTGCAATCAACACAGAAACAGGGCAGCGAGAGCTTTGTATTGCCACAGTCTGAGCTCTCTGTCAGAAAATTAAGACTTTTCGGAGAGAGATGTACTAGAAGCCTTATCATTTTATGTTTTGAGAATTAATAACACAAGAACACCTAGAAGTAGTCTAAGTTTACAAATAACCAAGACACAAAGGAGGGCAGGAGTTAAGGTTTTGTTAGGAGGTTGTTGGCCAAATGACCTCCAGATCCTGGTCAGCAGGTTTCTCAAGGTCTAGTGGCATGAACAAATGAAAGAACTGGTCATTAGGAAGTGCCAGGTCCTGGAACTGGGCTTGGTGCCTTTGACTTAGCCTAACATTGAGTGGAATTGTCCATACGCACTGGTATATTTAGTTGTCCATATTTAAAATTGCTTGTACTGAACCCCAGATGTTCCAGTCATCTATTGCTGTGAAACAAACTCTGAATTTAGTGAATCAAGCAACAATAATTATTTATCACTGTCTTTCTAGGGGTGTGGGGTCAGTCAGGCTGTTCTCATATAGTGTGTCTTACATAGTTTTGGTCTGGAGGTGGCAAAGGTTTGCTCACTCATATGCCAGTCAGTTGACATTTGCTGTCATTGAGATACCTATTCATAGCCTCTCCAAGTGGCCTGGGCTTCCTCACTGTACTGGTCAAGCAGTCACAAAGGCCCACCTAGCTTCTAGGGGTACAGACCTTACCTGTTGAAGGGGCAGTGGTACACTGTAAAGACACCATAGGAAAGGGTAGATATATGTCCACTTTTTGAAAATACAGTTTGCCACAGTGAATTAGCAGATGGCCACTATCTTGTCTTAGACAGTTAATGAGTGGTTGTTCCCAAATGGGAAGAGGATACAAAATCAAAATTAGGCTAATTACACTCTAGATTCTACCTACTGAGATGTTTATGTAAACCTGATCACTCTTTTTGGAATGCTTAAGTTACAGGGATTCTTATAATAGTGAAGGGGAAGATGTGAGATTGGAAAAAAGAGAGGTAATAGACCACCTGCAAAGCTAACATTAGAAATTAGAAGATACAGTAATGTGAGCTGAAAAGTAAAAGAAATACACCGTTAGTGGACTACTTATAAATCGCAAGGTAAAATTTCTAAACATTTTTTGCAATTACCGAAGTTTTGACTAGGTAGACAAGAAGCCACCAATTGCAGCTTGACAGCAGGCTTAGGTGTCCACACCTAGACTTAGCATCTGTCATTATTGTTTTTTAAATTTAAAAATATGTTATTTATTCACAATTTTAATATAACAGTGGTACTTACAAAGCACTATGTTTAAAATATATGCTGTGAAGCACAACAGTAAAATAAACATTTGGGATCCTGTCACTCAACTCACTAGCTACACCTAATGTATTTCTCATTTTCCCGTCTCCCTAGCTCTTGTTCCATGTCCTCACACCCCTACCATGGTTACTACTACTTTGATTTTTGTGCTTACTTTTATTGTATGCATATTTAAGAAATACATTTTTGTGTGTATCTATTTTTGATAAAATAGTCAAATATACTCTGGGGTTTTCTGAGGCTTTAGGATTTTTTCTTTTAATTCAAAGTTACATTTCTAAGACCTGGGATGAAAGTGTAGTTTATTAATTTAACTACCTAACACAATATTTTTTATCTATTCTGCTGTTGAGGAAAAATATGGTTATTCCTGGGATTTTGTCATTATAAATTATAATCTTTCAAATATTTTAATGCATGTCTTTGAGAAAAATGTCCAAAAGTACATTTATTCTTTTCTCTTGGAGAAGATTTGTGACCTAATGGGATATAGAACTATTCAGTTTTATGAGATAATGCCAAATGAATCTTGAAATGGATGTATCAATTTATAGTATAGCTACTGAGAAATAAGAGAAATACTAGTTAATACATGTTCTTTAAACAGTTATTATCAGACTTCCTAATTTTTGTCAAAAAAGTATGTGTGAAATGATATCTCATCAAGATTTTAATTTATATTTTCTCAATGCTAATGAGGTACATCTTTTCAAAAAGTTTATAGACTACGCACATTTTGTCCTGCATAAAATATCTGCTCATGTCTTTACCTATTCTTCTAATGGGTTCTTTGTGATTTTCTTACTCAGTTATAACATTTTTTATGTGTTCTGTCCACCAAATTCTTGTCCTTAATATATTTTGCAAACATTTGTCCCATTCTATGGTTTTTCTTTTTCGTTTTCTTTATGGTGCTTATTATTTGAACAAAAACTAATTTAATGTAGTCAAGTATATCATTCTTGTGTTTTGCAATTAACATCTTTTTCATCTTCCATGAAAAAATATAGTCTATGTCAATATCAAACAATGTATAATTAATTAGCTTAACATCCTTCTTTGAGGAGTTATTCCTTTCCCTCAGGTCTACAATTCTATCTGATGTATATGTATGTATGATGTATATGTATGTATATGTACATATATATATGTACATATACATATACACATACACACATGTATATATACTATATATGTATACATATATGTTGTTAGGTGCCATCGAGTCGGTATCCGACTCATAGCGACCCTCTGTACAACAAGGGAAACACTATTGTCAGTGCTTCTCTGCTGTGCATAGGGTTTTCAATGGCAGATTGATTTTTGGGAGGGGGTTGCCAGGTCCTTCTCCCAAGCCTACAGCTTCTGGTGTTCCCAGGCGGTCTCCCATCCAGGTACTAACCAGGCCTGACCCTGCTTAGCTTCCCAGATCTGACGGAATCGGATGCCACAGGGCTACCGCTGCAGGCAATACATATATAGTATATATGTATATATGTACATATATATTTACACACACACATATATACATACACACATACATATATGTATGTATGTATGTGTATGTATATGCATATATATATATATATATATATATATATATATATATATATATTGTTGTTCTTCGGTGCCGTCGAGTCGGTATCAGACTCATAGCGACCCTCTGTTCAACAGGGGAAACACTATTGTCAGTGCTTCTCTGCTGTTCATAGGGTTTTCAATGGCAGATTGATTTTGGGGAGGGGGTTGCCAGGTCCTTCTCCCAAGATATATATATATATATATATATATATGAGATCCATATAAGCATGGATCAGTTTGAACACTCTCTATTCTGCCCACTAGTTAATTTAACTCCCTCTACCAAATCACAGGGAGAAGGACCTCGCAATCCACCATCGAAAAGCCTATGAACAACAGAGAAGCATTGTCATGGTGCAGGGCATGGCACAGTGTTGGGAAGTGTTTCATTCTGTTGTACATAGGTTTGCTATGAGTAGGACCAGACTGGCACCAGCACCAGCACCTAACAACAGCAATAAGAAAATCACAATGCCTGAAGAGTCCTAACGTAATAATAAATCTTAGCATGGAAATCAACTTCCTTATTTTATTATTTAGTAGTTGAAACTTTGTTTTTCCATACAAATTTTAGAAACAGGGGTTTGGAATTGCACACATTAAAATATCATTGAGATAAATTAATACGGCCTCTCCATTCATTTAAATGTCTTTGTGTTTTCTGGGTTCCTTAAGACCACCATCAAGCAAAGTGACAGAAAAGGTGGTGTACTCATGATTGTGATTTATAACAGAAAAAAAGTAGATTAAAATTGACAAAAAAAAAAAAAAGGTTCATAGGACAGTCTCGGAGAAACTGGGTGTCAGCTTCCATTATCGTTTCTCAGTGTCATCACACGAGCATGCTTAATCTTCCCAAAATCAATACATGACAATATGCAGAGTGTCACCAACCAGCAAACCCTGAACTTTGGTGTCAGAGCTTTTATTAGAAGTCAATCATATAGGAATGTGATACCATGCAACTTAGCTATTCAGACTCCATTCCTGTCAAGTGTTCATCATAAATCACATGCCTAGCATAAACTGTCTGATCAGACAGATATTGCATGGCTCCAGGACTCTGACATACAAAAACACTCTTATCAAGCAGAATAATTTAATGACTCACAGTTCATCTCCCAGGAGCTATTCCAGTCTGAAAGACAAATCTTTATTGGGAATGTGCAGTATTTAAGGAATTTAGGCATTCTAAGTTAACCTTTTCTTGAACAAATACCTTTAAATATATTTTTATTTTCTTCTTATAAGTTTTTAAAAGTTTTTTGGGGAAACTTTTTAAAGACACAATTTCAAGCTTATAGAAAAGTTTTAAGAATACTACAAAAGTTCCTGAACATCTTCTATCTAGATACCTCAATTATTTGCCTTTTGTCCCTATTTGCTTTATCATTTTCCCTCCTTCTTTCCTTCTTTCCCTCTTTTTCTCTCTTCTTTCTTTCTTTCTTTCTTTCTTTCTTTCTTTCTTTTTTTTCTTTCTCTTTCTTTTCTTTCCTTCCTTCCTGTTTCTTTCTTTCTTCTTTCTTTCTGTCTCTCTTTCTTTCTTTTACTTTTTTCCTTTTATTGATAAATGTTGGGGAGTATAGAGTAATACAGGATTTGCTTTTTCCATTGTGCGACTATTACATATCTTTTGGTTACACTTTCATCAACTTACAAAGTTTATGGAAACTTTTGATTAATATGTAGTAAAACTCATGTGCATTTATGGTTTATATTCCACTACCTTTCCCATGTACCCATGAAGGTGCATCATTTGCATCAAGATTATACTCTCTTGCTATGTCCCTTTACATTGTTTCCCCTACTCTTCCCACCATCCACAATCTTTGCTTCCCTTTGCTAGTCCCCTCCCTCCTTCTTTCTACTTTGCTTATATTTTCCCTTCTTAGTTAAGTTTAATTGTTCATTTTTACATATCTACTTGTGTATACTATTTTCTGCCTTTAAGTAAGACTAAGACCCCCACATATGAGAACAGAAAGTATTTCTCTTTTTTGAGCCTGTGTTCATTCTCTTAAGATGATATTCTCCAGTTCCAGTCATTTTGCTGCAAACATTATTTCATTCTTTTTTATTGCTGAGTAATGTTCCATTGTGTATATGTACCAAATTATTTTATTTTTTCTTTCTTTCTTTCTTTCTTTTTTTCTTTCTGTCTGTCTTTCTTTCTTTTTCTTTTCTTTCTATCTTCGTCATATATATATATGTGGTTATTAGGTACCATCTAGTTGGGTCTGACTCATAGTGACCCTATGTACAACAGACAAGACACTATTCAACATTGTGTCATGCCTGGTACTATTGTCAGTGCTTCTCTACTATTCATAAGATTTTCAATGACTGTGTTTTGGGAGTGGGCTGCCAGGTCCTATATATACATATATATATATATATTCAGAACACCTGATAGCAAGTTAGAAAGATTGTCACTTTATCCCTCAATTCTCTAGTTTGTATTCCTTAATAAGGGGAAAATTCTGTTATATAACTATATTTATTTAAAAGTCAGTGTACTCATGAGGAATATGTACATGGACAAGGAGGCAGTTGTTCTAACAGAACAAGGAAACATTGCCCGGCTTAAGGTCAAGAAAGGTGTGTGTCAGGGCTGTATCCTTTCAGTGTACTTCTTCGATTTCTGTGCTGAGCAAATAATCTGAGAAGCTGGATTTTACGAAGAAGAACACAGCATCGGGATGGAAGGAAGACTCCTTACCAGCCTGTGTTATGCAGATGACACAGCTCTGCTTACTGAAAGTGAAGAGGATTTGAAACATTTATTGGTGAAGATCAAAGAACACAGCCTGCAGTATGGATTGCATGTCAACATCACAACAAAAATCCTTACAACAAGGTCAGTATGCAACTTCATGATAAATGGAGAAAAGATTGAGGTGGTCCAAGATTTTGCTTTATTTGGTTCTCTGGTCAACAACCACAGAAGCAGCAGTCAAGAAATCAAAAGACTCATAGCATTGGGAAGAGCTGTTGCTGCAAAAGACCTTTTCAAAGTATTGAAAAGTAAAAATTTCACATTGAAGATTTCACATTTAAGTCAGATGATGTTGATTTGTCTGCATATTGGAAGTTTTAACCCTAATCTCTTATTTAAGGTGCTATTTATCAGGTTTGTCCATTGTAACATTGTTACTTCCCATGTTTATGTAAGTAATTTGTAGAGTGATATGTTGAGATAATATCTTGTGCTTTGACAAACTTTTATCCTGTAGGTTTTGGATTCCCTGGTTATTTTTTAACTCCATCTTCCTTTTATAGGTTTGCATTCTACTTTAAAGGACAGATATTTAAATGCTGGTAGATTTAGATTAGCCTGCAGCGGTAGCCCTGTGGCATCCGATTCCGTCAGATCTGGGAAGCTAAGCAGGGTCAGGCCTGGTTAGTACCTGGATGGGAGACCGCCTGGGAACACCAGAAGCTGTAGGCTTGGGAGAAGGACCTGGCAACCCCCTCCCAAAAATCAATCTGCCATTGAAAACCCTATGAACAGCAGAGAAGGACTGACAATAGTGTTTCCCCTGTTGTACAGAGGGTCGCTATGAGTCGGATACCGACTTGACAGCACCGAACAACAACAATAACAGATTTAGAACACACACACACACACACACACACACACACACACACACCCAGATAACATTAGATATTGCCAATATTATTTATGTTGGTCTTCAAATTATCACAGAATTGGCCAGTGGGAGCCACTTCAATCTGTCTCCTCCATTTTTTTAACTTGTCTTCATATTCTTTGAGCACTTCTTTACATTTCAGCTTTCCTTGCATTGGTCCTGGAATCAATCATTTAAATAAGGTATTCTGGTAACTTTCATCAGAGAATATATTGAGAAAACAAGGCATGGGTACTGGGTGCCCTCATTGCCCTCATTGCCACTGTTGTATAATTACTTTTAGGCTATCTGGGTTGTCTCTCTGTGTTAATACCTATGTCTGAAAAATCATGAGTTTAAAGAAGGACAGAAGATGGCAGACTAGTGCCACACACTGGTCCCTGGAGTCTCTGAGGAATTGCCAGAACAGATGGAGAGCAGCTATCCTTCAAAGTAGTGACAGCATGAAGGCACAGAGGTTTCAGTAGGAAGCAGGCAGAAGCACTTTAAAATATAGGAAATTTCAGAAAGTAGGACACAGGGAAAGAAAGACCACTTTAGCAGATGGAGTGCCCAGCCCAGAGTGCATGCAGCTACAGAGGGGTGGGACTGAACCTAAAGAAAGGAAGTGTAAGAGCCCCAGAAAACAACTCAATATAGTTTTCAGTTGTGAACAGATAGAATCTTAATTGTAAAAATTATAGAGCAGAATGAGGAGAGAGAGCACACTCACCTCCGTGAATGAATCAGGCAGAAGCAGTGTGGCAGAGGGAGGGAGTTGAGACTAAAGAAAGAATGAGAGACTCAGAAAGCACAATTAACACTGGACCAATACCAAACAAATTTTCAATCTAATCAGACAGGCATCCTGGAGGCTGCATAGCACATAGGCACTGGGAAAGTTCCCTCTTCTTCTCTGCATTTGGTGACATCACAGTAGTGGGAAGCCATTTTGAAAGGATCCTCTCTAAGCCTACAGCTTTAGGATTCCAAAGGTCCATGCATTATCCTGTCACCAGGAACTCAAAGCAAGGGTCAAGCAATTATCCATTTAGTGCTGGGCTAGGGAGTTGTTCTAGCCACATGGGAAAGACTGAGTCAGAACTGAAGAGAGCTCCATGTGGAGAAAAAGTGGTCAGAATCACAGAGGGAAGTAGAAGCCACTTCCCTTGTGGACAGTCAAGTGGTGAAGCAACCAGACTTCTGGGAGGGGAAAGGAAAAACCACAAGTGATTATAATCAGGAGTTACGTTTTAGCAAGTTGTGGAAATGGAGGGCAGAGATCCAGTGGAGTGTTCTGCCACAGCACTGGTCACTGCATTCCCATGGGGCTCCCTCATCCATGAAAAAAATTTTGAAGGCCCCAGAGACTAGGACCTGCCAGCTGAAAGCTTGTGGTTTCCTGCATCCAGTCCTGAGAAGCAGGACAAGACCAGAGAATAATTAAGACTGGCTCTGCCTACAAACCACACTTTCTGGTTTCTAGACAAAAAACATAAACAAAAATAGAAAAAGCCAAATGGCATCGAGACTCCACTCTTACCAGGTGGCATGCAGCTCTAGTGGCCAGAGAAAGAAAAACTAATCAGCATAGATCCAGATTTTGCACTGCTGCTCATGCAGTTGACATCCTTAGAGGACTGGACACTTATCCTTTTTGTTTATATATTTTTTAAAATTATTTTTCTTTTCTCTCTGTGTTTTCTTTTCCCATTTTTTTCTTCAATTATTTGCTCTTCTGTGTTGTTGTTAGGTGTCCTTGATTCAGTATCTGACTCATAGCGACCCTACATACAATAGGTGAAAGACTATTGTTAGTGTTTCTCCGCTATTCATAGGGTTTTCAATGGCTAATTATTTTTGGGGAGTGGGTTTTCAGGTCCTTCTCTCAAGCCTACAGCACCTGGTATTCCCAGTTGGTCTCCCATCCAAGTGCTAACAAGGTCCAACCCTACTTAGCTTCCAAGATCTGATAGGATTGAATACCACAATGGTATGGCTTATACATATTTGTTCTTCAATAGAGACCTGTTAAATCAGCATGAATGGTTTAAACATTTACACAGAAATTTTTATTCTATTTTCTTATATAATTTCCTTCATGTCTTCTCTTTGCTATTGTATTTTCCCTGTAAAACCTCTTCATTTAATATCTATTTCTAACTTTGATCTGTTTGGTCTTATCTTGTTTTTTTTTTTTTGTTTGTTTGTTTGTTGTTT